>JBAMIB010201717.1:0-12564 GCA_037177415.1 Kaempferia rotunda
AAATCGATCATGTTGAGTCTTCAAGCTTTGTAAGTTAGTTTCGTTGTGCATTGTTTTAAATTTTTTCACCTAACCAAATCCTGTAAATTAGCTCCTATGTAGGATTATATTAGTTCTAAATTTTTTTCATCCAACAGCTGATGTGTAAGTGGTTACTGATAAGAATCAAATTTCAACTTATCTGAGTTGATCAATCATTGGTGGCAACATCTCATGCACTAGTCATCAGTCTATCCCGTAAGGACTCTATGAGTTGATCAACCAGAATGGTAAATTGGTCGATCATTTGCTCAATTATAACGGATGATGTGACAAGAAGATAAAATTGGAACAACAAAGCTTATACTGACGGGTTGATAAAATGTATAAGGTGGTCAAGTTGGTCGGCATCTAAAATGAGTTTGTATTGGTTCCAAGACCAAGTGTTGTTGTAGTACTACAAGGCCACTGTGAGCGATATACAACAATAAGAAGGCATCCCTTCGGTAACTTATTTTTTATTGTTTTATTTAAAGCTTGTATTTTTGTTGTTGTTGTCGTTGTCGTCGTCACAATGAAAAAACAAAATTCGTAAGAGATTTATCCACCTATATCTAAAAAGGAAAAAAATAGCAGTTTTATCTACCAAAACTTAGTTTTATTTTTCTTTAATATATTTTTATATGCAAACTAACCATGTCTTGAGAAGCAAAATTGAAGGAACACAAAATCCTCTTGCTCCTACCCCTTTAATTTCTCCATATATAACAGAAACATAAATAAAATCTAATTTAAATTCTCTATCAAATTTATAAAAATAAATAACTTGGTAACATTCTATTACTTGGGACCATCCTTTACCAAATAGAGGGAAACAAAGAATGAAAATTTTAATTAGTTTTCTTCCTTCTTTATTATTTAGGAAATATAATTATATCAACTTATTATTATTATTATTATTATTATTATCATTAATGATTTAGTCTAGTGATAAACAAGACACATTTAGAGATTGCAAAAAGGGAGACATTTAAATCCAAGGATATTACTAGAAGGGATTTAATTTTGTTACTATTTTTTGATTCTCACGTCCTAGTTAATTTAGGCCAGGTATGTCAGATTAATATGTTCAGTCAAATGATTTAAGCAAATTAGATTGAAATTATAGTAACTCATATAAAGATGAGTCAAAGCGTACCGACTAGTCTAGGCCTACGAATTGAGAAAAAAAAATCTCTAAAAGTTAAAATTAAAGTGAAAAATTCAATGAACCGATGGGTGATTAGTCTAATCCTCAACTCAAACATTTTTTTAAAAAAATTTTCTATATGTTATTTTATTATTTATTTATTTTTTATTGGGCTTATGAATTAGCCAGCCTAACTTACAACTCATTTTGTATTGGAGATTTTTTCAATCCACCAAGATGACGGATCGATCCATCCTACCCACCCCATCAAATGACCGATCCACTATGATCAATCCGTCCTACTACGGATTAATCAGTTTGACAACTCTGCATAGTTTTAAAACATCCATTTTTTTAAAAATCTTTTATATCTTAAATTTACTTTCATTCCAGGTGAGCCAAAAATAGAAGGAAGAATAATATTTTTAATTCAAGCAACCATTAGTCCCTTACTTTTAAAAAAAAAAAACATATCCAAATTGAAGCTATGCGTTTAGAAGGAATTTATGTTTTCACTCTTTTTACTTTTTTACTTACTAGAATAAGGAAATATAACTTTAGATTAGTTTACTTCTCCCCAAAATTTATTTTTAAAAATTAAAATTTTTGTTTTCATTCTCCTTATATTCAGGTAAAAAAAATTACTTTTTGATAGGAACATAAATTTATATTTTTTAGTGAAAATATTTTTCATATAAAGTTGAACTGTGAAAGTTTTCCAAAGAAAAGAAATCTTATTTTTGGTGGTGTAGTTTTTGAGTAATGTGCCCTACTCCAATTTAGGCTTTTTTTTCCTTTTTTAAAATAAATAAATAAAATGATCTACGGCCGCCCAAGGTTGCCTTGTAGTCGTAGAGGCCAAACAAGGAGGTAAAATAGTAGCGAATTCGTTCTCTTCCGATCGTTTCTTGGGTTTCTGCAGGCTCCTCCGGCTTCCTTCTCTCACTCGAGTTTCCTCCATGGAATCTCTCTCGGGCTCGGCTATCCTCTCCGGGCAGATTAATCCCTGCCTCACTTGCAGGCACTTTAGTTCGGCCCTCGTCAAACTCCCAGCCTTGGGATCCTGTTGCAGCGGAGTGCACCGAAAGGAAGCGTCTTTAATGCTTTCGAATCCTCCGCAGCGTAGAATAAGACTAGGCAGGGCCTTTGCACTTAAAGCCTCCGGAGAAAGCGTGGAGGAAAACGGGGCTCTGTTGAGCGGGTTGAATTTCTCGATCGCCGATGGACCATTATTACTTGAGGTACTGTTTCTTTTTCCTCCTTCCTATCAGTTTATGGTATGATATTTATTTACGTTCTATTTTCGACAATACAGCTAAACCACTCATCAACATAATTTATCTACCAAAAAAGAAGATGCTTTTTCGGCTTTTTTGGTTGGAACTTGGAAGTATGAGAGCGATGCATGCAGATTCATGGGAGCAACTTGGCGGTTGATTGTTGCCTACTGAATGTGTTTTGTTGTTCTACACACAAATTATTTTACAATGGAATTGAAGAAATATCATGATAAAACGTACATTAATTCTTAAAAAGAAATGGGAAGCAACATCCTCTTTAGCCAATTTTTGGTCTGTGAATATGGTTTGGTTGGTTAGATTGTAGCATTGATCCGTTAGTAGTTGTGACCTGTATCTGTTGATACGGGTTTTCCCTTTCGTTGCTCTTGAATGGATTTATTGAGGTTTACCAAATATAAAAGGCTGCTCTGTTCCCTTGAACAAACTCTATTTAGTTACATGTTTCTCTCTCTCATCCTTTTCAGAGTGAGTTACCAAATGGTGGTTACCAGAGTTGCACGAGTAAAGAGCTGGAGACGGAAACACCTGCTACATTTGAGAATGGTGGACTCTTCAGGACACCAATTTTAGGTGGTGTACTAACTGCAACTTCCACCCATAATTTACCTCAGCCTTCTTTGGATGTCCGTAACCTAATGGAGCAGGTGATTTTGCCAAGATAAATTAATTGGAGCCTACCTTTATTTGCCCTATGTTTTATTCTAAATTTATTTTTGCCAAATCTATTTATTTTCCATCTCTAATGCATTATTTTGTGTTTCAACTATAGGCCAGGTTTGGTCAGCTATGCACTATAATGTCACATATGCATCATCATCGTATAGGTTATCCTACTGGTTCATTGGTTGATTTTATAGTCGATTCACTTGGGCGTAAGTATCATTTTTAGTAATACCTTATCTCTACATCTAACTGTACCATTTAGTTTTAGAGAATGTTATTTTTGTGTTTCCGCGCAGATCCAGTTTTTTCACTCTCTCCTCTAGCTATGCACACAAGGAATCTCCTGGAGGATTCAAGATGCTCTCTGCTTGTACAGGTGTAGCTTTTATTGACATTATCATCAATTTTTTGACTTTTTCTGCTGTTTTGTCTGACTGAATGCATCTTTCAATTGAAGATACCAGGATGGAGTTCACTATCAAATGCCCGTGTTACAATATTTGGTGATGTGTTTCCACTTGAAGCCGATCAACAGGTTTTTAGTTGATGCATGGAATTCAATTACGGTCCTTTTATTTGCTAAATTGTTGGAACACTCTTAATATTCATAGCCAATAAATGATAATTTCTATATATGTAAATTTTCTGTCATCAATTATCGGTAACTAATCTAATGACATAAATCTATAAACTATAACCATCCTTTTGGTTACTTCTATAAATGGATGCCATGATGTAAGTTTGGTAAGTTATGATTATTAAGCATCCATTTTACAATAAAACATGAATATGTACATTGGAATTGTAATCTGAATGCATGGACTTCACTGATTTGATTTGGTAGCTTTTGAGGATTAAAGATCTAAATATTTTTTCTAGATGTCCTTATAAACGGCAACCACTTGCCTATATTTTATCAGGATTATACATCCGTGTGGATTCTATTGATTGCATGTGAAGTTTTCTGACCATATTATGTGAATACACAGCTGTATGTGGTTGAATTACTGTTAATTCCTAGCCTTTTCTTACACCTCTTTCTGCTACAATGGCTTAATTTATTGAAACTTGACCTAGCTTTTGTTTATTCATCTTCAAATGGGTTCTTTGATTCTGCATAATTCTGTCATCAATGAATATGATTTTCCATCACACTTGAGATGGTATCATAACCATTTATGCTCTTGGGCCTTTGGGTTACTAGAATGGACTGTTAAGTGTGCATCTTCTTACCTACTTCTATTGTATTAGTTCTCTATTTATTATTACATTTTTCTCATGTTGTTAATATCTACTATGAATCTACATTCTGTGCATGCCTTATGTGACTTATGCAAAGTTTGACATTGCATTTGTATTCCAAAAAGTGCATTTTGTAAAAGTGCACTTGGAAACACTTTTAAGTAGAACAAAGATAGTGCAGTAGATAATATTACTAAAACATATAGAAAATTAATTATGCATTTACTTCTCATTTATTCAATATATCACTGTTATGTTGAAATATACTTGTCTTAACGATAAAAAAATAGTATATCGGGTAGGGAAAGCAATATAAGCACTTCATGAATGCTTGAATTGTACATGTGGGAGTATGAGCGTGAAGCACCTTGGTCTAGTACGCCACTCACCCAAATTATGATTAACCCAGCTATCTCTGGGGTGGCCAGTTCGGCCCCACGGAAATTTCCCATCGACCACCAGGGTAAATTGGAAAGCACTCGCGGCGAGCGATCCAGAGACCCAACATTCTTTAGTTGCGAATCTCATTTAGAGGAAAAATCCCTGCAAATGCGCCGTAGCTGAGAATCGAACCGTGAGTGCCTAGGAGACAATTGAATGCCCTTACCGCTGCACCATAGCCCCGGGGACGCCACTCACCCAAATTATGAATAGATATCGGCATGCTCTCGAAACCATGTGGTGAATAGGGTGGGGGTCCATTCTATCCCAAATTGATTGGTTAGGAGGCAAACCACCCTCGGCATATGCACTAGTGATCAGCTCACTTGTCCATATGGATATTGTCTGGAGCACCATGACATTAGTAGAAAATTTATAGACACAATGTTATATTCCATTAATTGCTTTTGTTTGGCAAAGCACTTGCATGACCTCAAATAGCTTCCTACTATTACATTATAAGTACCACGTGTAAGTTGAGAATACTTGTGCTATAATATTAATTATTATGTTCTGCTTGGGCAAATTATTTGTTCATTTGCTAGTAGAAATTCACTTTCTAATTGCTGAATGCTGAGCGTATTTACTTTTTTTGTATTTCATGTTTCACTGGATATTTGTATAATTATATAAATTCTTATCTGATCAATGAAAAAGATTACTCAGCAATCAATGTTCTTTATATGCAATGGATTTTCTAGGAATGGGCTCGCCAACAATTTGCAGCAAAACACCAACAATGGGCATCCCAACAATGGAGCAACTTCTACTATTACAGGATGCAAGACATTAGGTAAGCCATCAATTTCTTTTCACAGTACTAATTTGATTTTCCACTGAGTAGATCAAAGATAGTGGCAGATCTACTATTATTTTTTTTTAGTTGTGCAGTAACACACTGGACTTCAAAATAAGTAGTTTTTTGTTTGTTTAGACATGGTATAGTAACTATAGTTGGATGTTATGATTTTTCTAGTTGAAAATTAGAAATATGCAGTAATATTTAAGAAAGATAGGATCACTAGAACAAAGATGGAGTAAGGAATGATAAGGGATTAGTGATTTAAGAAACTCTTACATCTCTCCTTATTTTCCTACTCCATGGGTTTTAAATTAACATGCGTTATGATTTCAATTTATGGAGTGCATATCAAAGCCCTATAGTAGCACTACATGCAAATATGCAAATGGTCCTCCACTTTTAAAAACAACAATGTCTACTTTCTTGTGCTTGGATAGACTCTTATATTCTTATAAGCTGAGTTACTTTAACAGAACAGACAACTATCTGTTTGATAAAAGAATTTAGTTGATAAAATGTAGTAATTGCAGCCCTGTAGTAATTTCAGCCCAATGCATCAAGCACCCATATGGTGTGTTTACTTGGAAATTGGAAGCAAAAGAGATGAATTTTGTCAATTTCTTCCATTTACTTGGAAGGAAGAGGCAGAGGAGGAAGAATTTTTTTAATTCTTTTCAATTTCATTTTATTTTCATATCAAGTGGAAATGGAGGGAACAAATTGTCCCTAAGAAAGACAATATTTACCTTTTTTCCTTTCAGTTCTGTCAAATTAAACAAGATGGGTGGAAGGAAATTGATATCTAATTCCTGTGTTTGCTTTCCAAATTAATCTGCTTTCTTTTCTCCCATTTCCTCCCTTTTAGGTAAACACAATAGTAGTCAAGGAAATGAACCCAAAAACTAATTCATCATTCATCATTCTAACAATTTGGATCATGCAATTTAGCAAAATAACCCATGCGACTAAATATCCTTCCTATACTCTGTTAGAACTTTAAATGATCACCGAGAAAACTAGTTTACTTGTTCTTATTTTATTTTTGTGAAATATAGAATATCCTTACATCCTTGCATATCTATAGTTGTTAATTAGTCTATCTATCTATTAATTACGAACAAACTTTCACTCCTCTAGCTAAATTGAGCACAATTAAAGTTTTCCTTTCTCTGGCTACAAATCTAGCCTCTTCACTTCATCAATTAGATGCCAAGACCATTTTTCTCAATGGAGACTAGGCCGAAGAAGTTTACACGCCACAATCAACAAAATTTGTAGATTGAAACAATCATTGTACAAATTTAAAGATTTAAACTTCAAACTAAGCATAATCAATGTCTACAACTCAACATAAGGAGTGTAATAGTTACAATTGTTAATTAACTAATGAGCCTATTAGAAGATCTTGGAGCATATGGACAATTATTACTTGATTCTCGTGATATACATATGCCTCCCTCTGTGTGTGTGTGTTCTGTTTTAGTTGTTTCTGATTTTTCCTTTCTTTAAAACTCTTTCCTTATTTTCTAGACGTGGTCTATAAATAGGGTTGCACAATATGTTAATACAATTTTAATTTCCAACATAAAACTAATAAATAAAATTCCTTGACTTCATCAGACCTTGGCCTCATAAGTAACTTTTGCATTATGCTTTTGTTCAAAGCCCAGTGAATTGAATTGACTGAACCAGGAACTGGATGTATCTCCAGCTGGTATCAATAAAATGAAAAAAGGGATAATTCCATCCTAGTCATAACTAGACACAAGTGGAACTAGATTGAACTCATTGTTATCCTCTTTTTGTAGTAAACTGGGATTGTCTGTGATCAACTGAATTACTGAATCACTAATCCTAACTTCGTTGTGTGTTTATCTTCTTTTGGCATCAATAAGGAAATGTTTCCTTCTAACTACTCGTCCTTTCCTTCAGTTGCCGAGTTCAATTGCCAGATCCATCTTTTTCTGTCTTGCATTGACTAATCCATCTAATGTAGGATTTCATTCTTTTCTTCAATCTTAAACACCAAAGAGTGAGAAGTTTTGAGTTTCCAATTATTCAGTCAACAACGTCCATGGAAATCTAGATCATCTACTTTCCCCTTCCATTGCTGTCAGTTCAGCATGAAACCCGTGTTTATACTTCACACATAAGCTTAACATTTGTCTTCATTTTGTACTTTATCCTGAATAAAATACCTATTATATGAGTAGCTTAGGAATTATCTATTTGTACCAAAAGTTGATTTTCTATTACATGAGAGATGATCGGCAGTTTCATTTTTAAAATATTTAATATTCTAGAAGAAACTAGTTTTTTTAAACCATATTCCTCAAAATTTATTTATAACTTTTGTTAAGATATCTTTATGTATTATGTGATCGAACAATTAGGCCTACATGGTTCTACGAATGGACTGCAAAAATGGATCATAAATCTCAGGATTTCCTTCTGATATTGGTACAAATTTTTTTGTTTAGCAATTTTAAATAATTCTCTTATAGCATAGTCATTGGTATTGTGATTTATACCTTAGGATCTTATGATCTTACCACTCAAACTAACTTAGTTGGCCCAAATCTCATGAGATCAAAATCAGGATAGATCTTATATACCTACTTTCCAATCGTAGTTTCGTCACCTTTCTTGCATGAGTCCAACAAACTTAATTGAACTGTATTTAAAATCACCTACCAATTTACATCTTGAGGTTACTAGTGAAACTTACATCATTTGTTGTGTGTGTGTATCATTTTAGAAAATTTTCAACTTTATGGGATTTTGTTTTTTCGGAAACTTCGAACTTGAAAAATCCATTTTACTTATCACTAATAATATTCATACTAATTATTATTTTTAATTATATTGAATAATGTTTTCTTTGTTCTCACTCTACCCCTTTTACAATCTAATTTAATAAATTCAACTCTTTTAACTATAAAATCATTTAACTGTCTGTGAATGTGTTTGTATCATCTAAACATATTTCCTCACGTTTTATCATCTATTGAACCTACATCTAATTGTTGTTTATTATTATTTTTATTCTTTCTTGCACTCTACACGTCCATCTTAACCTGCCTTTTGTACATGTGATTCCCTAGCAATTCAACACTTCATTCCATATAGCATGGCAGCAATTTTTCTTTTAGCTTAAACAAAACACAACAATCACACAAGACTCTAAAAACTTTCTTCATTTCAACCACCTATTTGGATCACACAAGACTCTATGCTTATGAACTAACAAGAGGCGGCCTTTACCACATGTATTATTAGCTGGACTAGATGTGTGATACAGCAAGAGCCTCTAGTCTGACTCTATTTTTCTAGATGAATTTGTATGACAACCATTAGATTCTCCAACTAAACAGGTCCCTTCCCTGTGTTAACACTCACTGTAACATGCATAGTAGGGAACTGCTCTCTGCTACATACAACAAGCTTTTAGGTAGCTTAGCTTGTATAAGTACAGAAGTATTTACCAATTTTTTACCAGTTCAATTCCAATTAAAGGTACTTACGATATGCAGTATGACTAGAAGTTATGTTCTCATGTCTCCAAATACTTTGCCTAAATTTTTTGAAGTTCCTATTTCCAGATTCTATTCTGAAGTTGTTTTTAACTCATACTGGCTAACCTTTTTGCCATCTAAGAAGGTGGAGAGATTGACAGCTTCTTATGAAATGTGTTCTCATAACTTTGTTGCTCATTTCTTTATTATTGTTTTGTTTATAGTATGATTTATTATTTTTCCTAGCAATATAATATAGAATAAAGCACGGATCCTACTATATAATGACTAATATAGTTTTCAACATTGCTCAGTGACATATATTTTATTGGAGGATTTGGCACTGTTGTGTGGGTGGATGTGAAGGAATATGAGACCATGAAACCCGATAAGATTGCTGCTGAGAGTGGAGAACAAAATTTGAAGGCAGGCTTCATATTCTTGCCTATGTTTTGTTTCCATTTTCAAAATTATTTTTGTTGGGTGAAATGGTCTCTTCTAAACATCTCATCTTAACATACCATGCTAGGAACTTAATGCAATGTTTTCAAAGCAACTTAAAGATATCTTATCAACAAAAGTTGAGATAGATGATGCTGCCTTCATATCTGTAGATAGTAAAGGCACTGATGTTCGGGTTCGACAAGGTGCACAGGTATGAGTTATCGCTGAAAAGAAAGTGAAATTATGTGTGCTTTCTTACACGTCTTTTCATTGTTTCATGAGCAATTACTATTTCCTTTGATTTTTTTTTATAATTGTGCGCCAAAATTCTCAATCTGGTCAAAATCAAACACAAATGATATTTAAATCTATTGAATCACTGCTAATTACGTTTAAAAAAAAAAATCATTTGATCTTCCTTTATCTCTTACACCTTCAACTCTAATTGATTCAGGTCAAACTTAAAAATATATTAGTTGTCTTTGGACATGTTTATGTCATATAGAGCTCTTGAATCTATGATCTTCCTTATCCCCTTACAACTTCAACTCTATTATTATTATTATTATTATTAGTTGTCTTTGAACATATTTATGTCATTTTAATTTATTCTCTCTTATTTTATCATCTTTTATAGCTGCATAGTATATTTGATATTTATCTTTGTCAGCAACCTCATTATGTTATTAATGATATTTTTATCAATTATTACTGACTTGTTGAATAATAGATCCATGTATCATTTCTCTTGCTTCTTCTCTCTCTCTCTCTCTCTCTCTCACACACACACACACACGCGCGCGCGTACACATCGATGAAAATTCTGGTCCATGGAATTTGATGGATGGTACCAGTCTTATTGATTGCTATGTTTAAACCTAATGAGCACACACCAATCACAAATAACTCGTACAGGTCCTCTCCATTTCTATCAATAGTTTTTTTTTTTTTTGATATTAATGATATTTCCATCAATTACCACTCACTTGTTGATAGTAAATCTAACTTTCACGTCTCTTGCAGCTTTTCATATTATTGATACACATTTCATCTGCTCTACTTCTAAATCCTCACGTTCCAACTGTTTATCTATTAACTGAGTTAAGCATACTACATGATTCTAATCATCACCTACATTTCAATTATGTTTATGTGTAATCACTGAACTCTAAAAAATTGTTCCAGATAGTTCCATTTGTTGTATGTACTTGATACACGCAATGATACACTTGAGCATCCACGTTGGCATTATAATCTCGGTCAATTGTCTCATCAACATCATGTTATCATCTCAAACGAACAAGTTGCCATGGACATCCCACGAATGCTTAGTAGCAAGGTCAGCAACTTGCTACTTGCCATTGAGTATATCAGTAGATGGATTTGAATAGAGCAACTTGTAAAATGAAGAAAAAAAAAATGATTTAGGCCTCTTTAATATCGTTACTTGTAGTTTACTAACCATTTAGTTAAACTCTGCATTAGACACTCAGTTATGCCAAGTGACAGCAATATGGCTACTATTGTTTTTCTTTTCAGGCGCATTTATTTTTTGATTTCTTGGTTTCTTCCATCATTGTTTCAGGCATGTTAGGAACTTGGATATGTTTCAACAGAATATTGGTCTTGTTGATATCGAACCGTTTTCTTGGGACATCTTAATCTTGCAGTTTAGCATTCGAAGGATATCGTTTGAGGCTGAACGTGAAATTCAAACTCTGGATGATGCAAAAGCTGCTCTTGTAATGATAATAAAAAGGCATCGCAAGTCGAAATCCTCAACCTAATAATAGCTTCGTTAGCTTCTATGTAACTTGATATCTCTTTTCTTCTATGGTGAACATCCGAATTGTTGGCTATTTATTGACTAGGAGAGGGACATTTGAAAGTTAATTTGCTAAACTATTTGTTCGATTTTTTTTCGTTGTTTAAAAAAAACATGTCCCGAACATTTCGAGATGTGATCCGTATAATTTTTTACTCCCCCTTATTTGAATTACTTTTTGGCAGTGTATATATTATCCTCATTTAAAATCACTTGATCAGGAAGCTTTGGTTGATTGTTGAATGTGACTATTAAGGGTTGATTCTCATGGGACAATCTGCTATACCTTAATCATCGCACCGTCCCGAGAGGACACGATCTTAAAACAAACAATCAAGGGTTGCACCGTCCCGAGGGGACACGATCTTAAAACAAACAATCAAGGGTTGATTCTCGGTGAAGCCAGGGGAAGCTTATTTTGGTTTCTTAATTTAATCCTTTTTAATTGTGTGGGTGGTGGAGTGAGTAATGAGTTACAAAGGATGGATGCTAAAGTCTCTCTTTATATATTTGTCTTTCCTGTTTTTTCGTAAATGGAAATTATAGATAGACGATTCATCCATCGACTTATCTCTCACTCCCATTTCAACGTCAACTTGTCTCTTTAAGTGAGTCTATTAAGTGACGGCAAGTCCCGCCTAGATCTATTTGCAGAGATATAGAAACTTGATTGACCATCAACGAGTTGAAGCTCCTCATGGTTCCACATTCAATTCATGTAGTTTATCATTCAAGCTTCATCACTTCAATTTCCAATTCACGTAATAAGCCATATACAAATATACAAAAAGTGCATGTGTGATCTAGTCATCTAGTTTCTTCAATATCTAACAAAAAGAATTACTAGAATGAACACACTCTAATACAAATATACAATGAGTTAGCTCTTACTTCATTACCTGTATTGCGATAAAAAGTAAAGCCGTCACCTTAGCGGCATCTCCAAAACAGTCCTAGGTACTCTAAAAGGGGGGTTAATCACAGTGCACATTAGTGCACATTTGCCCTAGAACAATAGCATTTTGTATTGGGAGGTCAAGCACCAAGTGAAACATTTTCGCTTACTCCATTACCTGTAGCACGTATGGTGCATCTCCTTTTCAACAATTCAACTATCACCACCTATTCACAAGAGGTATTGTGGTAAACCTTTACAAATTATG
>JBAMIB010201823.1:0-12564 GCA_037177415.1 Kaempferia rotunda
CTCCTTGTAATTGTCCGGCACGGATGTCCCGCACGGATGTCCCTCAGGATATCATCCCTGTATATATATATATATATATATATATAACTAATTCTATATATAATAGATACATATATATGATCAATTGATATACCCCATTTAATTATAAGTATGATTATTTTACATATATTACTCAATTACGAATATTTTTTATACTTAATGGATGCTAGTAACAATTTACAATATATTACTAATGCAAATGACTATTAATTATTAGATTTATATTTGGAAGTTAATAATTATTGAAACTATACCAACACGGCAAGGCATGGTATCAAAATCATACCTTTCGAAGAGTGAAACTGCTTGAGTTGATAGGCATAAGTTTGTATAATGTTCAAGCTTGTTTATTAAAAATCTTCTTGAGCTTGAGTCGAACTCAAGTTTTTAAATGAGTTCAACTAATAGCATTATAGTACTTATAAATGATGCTAAACATTTGTCTAATATATGAAAATTATATTATTTTTAACATATTATGAATAATTTAAGATTATAAAAATTTATAAATTATTATATTTTAATGTATTTGAATAAAAAATTATAAAATAAATTTATAATTAAATTTTACATAGGTTAACAAATAAGTTTATTCATAGAGTTTATGAACTTTGTTCATGAATGTAAACGAACCAAACTTACCAGTGTTTAAGCTAATTTATTTTATATACTTTGTTTACCATTGGACGAACATAAACAAGATTTATCGAACCAAACACTAAGCGTGCTCACGAATGTGTCTGGTTCATTTACAAATAAGTTGAACTATTTAAGTCTTTATTCCACTATTTTCATGTTTATTATGTTTGTCACTATCTTGGTTTGAATGAAGTAGATCTAGTTGCACACAATGTATATAATATACTCATTTTGCAGACAAGAGAACTATTACTCTATTAGTGATTCTACACTCTAGATTCCTAGGCTTGGAACCTACTAGGATAATTCAAGATGGAGGATATCTTACTTTTTATCAATTATCCTACAGAAGTAGTATTATTCTAAGCAAGAGGCATTAGAATTGCCTCACATAACACAATAAATCTTTTATTTTGGATGAATCTTTACAAATTTTTAAATTTGGCATTATAAATTATATTTTATTTAGTTTCAAACTATGTCTTCAAATATTGTACTTATTCACATTTTATACTTGTATAAGCATCCAGCTAGATTAGTGTGTACCTCTTGAATCTTGATCATTGTAAGAATCCATGTTTGGGTTCTAATCCTGAATCTCAATGGTGGCCAAATAAATTCAGACTTTGGGAAATCAAACTTCTGACAGAACCGTTCATGAAATTGTTGAAACAAAAAAAAAACAATAAAGGCTTCTTAAGGTCACATACCCGAAATACTTTGTCAAAAGTAGTCTTTCCACTCTCCACCAGTCGTGCTCCAGCATAAAAACTAGCTCCATAAACACAAAACAACAAAAAGAAGGAAACTCCAAATCCTGTACCACTGATTAACCCTTGCCTAATTCCTTTTCTCATAGGACCTTCACATTTCTGCTTGTATATTCCCATCACTTTCTCTTCTGCAGAAAATGAAGCAACTGTTCTGATACCTCCCACAGCATCATTTGCAACTTGACTTGCTTCCTCGTACATCACCTACAATTATTCAATCGGATAATCATGATAAAAGATTAAAATCCTGTAAAAAGAGTCTATCAGTCATTTCCTTACACAAGACTATCTTTGTGGAAGTAAATAAGATCCATTGGACATCACCATACAAAAACCTATATTTGATGGAAGTGGGTAGAATCTTAAGAATAACTATTGCAGTAGATCTGACATTTCGCATTCAGTGCAAAAATATAAGCTGTTAGCTGTGCATATTTGCTATATGTAGTCAGTTTTTAAGAGTTTCTTTGCACTGACACAATTCTTAGGTAGTAGTAGTCGTATACAATTTCAATCAATCTTGTGACAGGTATAGAGAAAACACAAAAATGAGATGCATAATATGAATAATAGGATACTGAATGGTATCACATAAAAGTCCATTCAAAGTCGAACTGTAAGTTTAGTGAAGATAGTTAAAAGCTGATACTAGAAAGTAGAAACCCAGTTGAAAATAAATTTCCATGAATAATCCATGCTAAGCAGAAATATGTAATTATGTAGCTATACCTTTGCATCTTTACTAAATCCCTTCATAAATTTCATCTGTACATATCCATTGACACCCAAGAGAGGTACCAAAGCCAAGACAATCAATGAAAGTTGCCAATTGGCAATAAAAGCAATCGTCAAACCAGCAACCAATGTTGTGATGTTCTGAACAATTAATGCAAGTGCATCTCCTACAAGACTCCTGACTGTAGCTGCATCTGCTGATAGCCTTGCCCCAATTGCACCACTGGAGTTCTCAGGATTATCAAACCATTCTATCTCCATGCTAACGATTTTCTCAAATGTCATTAGCCTAATCCTCCTAATCAATTTTGAACCTGCCACGCCAAAGAAGTATGTTCTAGCTGGAAGGGCAAACAAAGAAACCCCTCCAAATATCAGAAACATTAATGACCAAAAGTTGGAATCCTTTTTGAGCTTGTGTGGAGGCTGGTAAAATGCGTTGATTACATTTGATAAGAGTATTGAAAACAAGGGAAATATGACACCATTAACAATGGCAGCAAATGAACCAAGTATCAATATAGGAATCTCTGGTCTATTAAGATATGCTAAGCGGCGGACTGGTACATCTTTTGAATGTTCAATAGGACTTTCAGGATCCACATTGTCAGATGTATCTTGGGCATCAACCCCCATGGGAAAACCAAACGGAGCTTGAAATGAGTGGCTGCTATGTCTGCCTGATGATCCACGGCTAATGGAGTGGTTCAAGGACAGCTTTTTGCTCGAGTACTGACCTGAAGAAATCCCCCCATCAGATTTTTCTGAATCAGATTTGTGTGCACTAACCTGGACCTGGTTCACTTCTTGAAGCCTTATGAGTTGGCTATAAGCTCCAGCAGGATTCTTTAGTAGTTCAACATGCGAACCTAGACAAAAAGCAAAAGCATTTTTGTGAGCCAAACAACTGCATTCCAAGGAAACTGAATACTGAACTTTTGACAAATTATCTCACAAAGAAGATCACAAAAGTGTCATCATTTAGCTATATAACTTCAGTCAACTTTGACAAGATTATCCTTTTTTTTTTTGACAGAATTGGTTGCTATATATTCATATTTTGTTACCTTTTTCAACAATTGATCCTCGATGTATAACAGCAATGGAATCAGCATTCCTAATAGTGCTCAATCGATGAGCAACAATAACAGTACTACGATTTTCCATGATCCTGTCAAGTGCTTCCTGCACTATTCTTTCTGACTCTGCATCCAATGCACTCGTAGCTTCATCTAAAAGTAAAATTCGAGGATCTTTCAGAATTGCTCTGGCAATTGCAACTCTTTGCTTTTGACCTCCAGATAGTTGTGTTCCGTGTTCGCCAACCATAGTGTCAAGGCCCTGAATATAATATTTGTCACTTCAATTTTTAAAAGAAAAAAATTGGCTCTAATTTTACACAAATCAGGGTGTAGCATACAAAAATAACACAAGTGAATATAATCTATTAGCTAAGTTCATAAATTGGAAACAATGTACTTACCTGAGGCAATTTGTCTATGAATTTAGCAGCATTAGCAAGCTCTGTTGCTGCTCGGATTTCTTCAACAGTTGCATTATTTTTCCCATAAGCTATGTTATGTTTAATGCTAGTGGCAAAAAGAACTGGTTCCTGACTCACAAGGCCAATTTTCCCTCTAATCCAACTGAGTTGAAATTCCTTGAGGTTTATTCCATCGATGAGAACTTCACCAACCTGCGGATCATAAAATCTCTCTATCAAACTAACAACTGTTGATTTTCCACTTCCACTCTCACCAACCAATGCAACAGTTGTTCCTTTCTGAATGCTTAGAGAGAAACCATGAAAGATTTGTTCATCTGGTCTGGCAGGATAACTAAAATAAACATCTTTAAATTCAATGTCCCCGTGAATATCATCAAGCCTCCTTCCTTTGGGATCATAAGCATCAATTTCTGGTTTTCGGTTGATTGTCTCAAACATCTTATAAGCAGCAGCTTGTCCTGCTGCAAAAGCTGTCATGCATGGTGCTATCTGGCCTAATGAGCTGAAGAATGGTATCAATAAGGACAATTTCAGATTGTACCATTTGGAAAAGAAAGAACAGTTGAAAATGAGTAGCTGAAGTTGTAAGAAGACAGAATGTTAAGAGAAAAAAACTAAATTATGGTTGAATTTCACACCCAAAACTTATAGCATATTCATAACATGTCATGTCACTCAGTATAGCAGAAATAACTGATGGACGAACCCATTCATCCTGCCTAAAGACTCAGGGAAGGTTAAAATTTACATAGTCAGGAATTTTGCTGGAATACAAGTCACTTGATCCTCAGATGTTGGAACTGGTCATATTGAGGTTCATGCTTCCCCAAACAATTCTCTTGATTGGCAATCTAGTATTTATATCCATTGATGAATTATTTCCAATTTTCATTTGATGTGGTAAAGTTCTTTCTAGTGCGGAGGATGATGCAGAATAAAATAAATAGTTCCATATAAAATGAACCAGTTCAGTATCTGGGATAGATTGTTTTTATTTCTCTTCTATTTCAATTGAAATTAGTATATTTTGTAAGAGTCAGATGTCTCCTATTGATCATAAATCCTACGGTTGACAAGGATAACAAGATAAATAAAGCTTTTCTTATTTTCATTCTCTCTTGTTAAAAAACTTATTATTAACATGACTTGCAGCGTCCCTATATTGTTTATAATGCCTTTTTCCACATTACAAAGATATTCATAACCATTGACTACTTCATCTAACAGGGTTCTTGCTAAAACTTTTCTGTTCGTTTATGTACTATCAGAATCAATAACAATAAAACTAATGCAGTAAAATCTGCAAAACATTTAACCTTATATTATACCTCCATTCTAGCCATCTATATATCGGTGGATGTTACATTATGTTTTAGGCCTTTTTCATATATCATATAGTAGGAAAGGTGTTGTAGTTTTTTAGATCATGGTATCTATGCAGAAAGTAAAATTCAACATTAGTTTATTAGCATAAAGAAGGCAGTAGATGAACTTTTGTCCCTTGTGTTACAATAGATCCTTCGTTGGTGACCAATATCTTTCATTAGCAATTACGAAACACAGGAAATTAAATAAATTTCCATTAAGAACTTACAAGGAACCTGTGAGGATTGCAAATATCACATTGATGACCTTTCCGCCAGTGTAACCGTTATGAAGTATCAATTTTGCTCCATACCATATTCCCAAGGAGTACCCACAAAACATGAAGAGCATGAGCGTTCCAAGACCTAAACCAGCTACCAGACCTTCTTGAACACTGGCATTGTAGGCCCTTACTAAAGACTTATCATACTTCTTTACTGCTAGTTTTTCCCCAGTAAAAGAAGCAACCTGAATAGGAAGGTTAGATAATGTGAGAAAAGAAGTATTTGGAGAATATCATTTAAGTGCTCTCTGGCAAAGAAAAAACAAAACCTACTGTCCTAATTGAACCAATGGTCTGTTCAACAACAGTTGCAGCCTCTCCATAAGCTGCTTGTCCGCGTGATGCCATTTTGGCCACAATATTGGCCATGATTCCACCAGCAATCACCAGAGGGGGAATGGTGCACAGCATGACCAAGGTCAACAGCCACCCTTGTGCAAATGCAACAATGAATCCAGCAAAGAAAGTTGATGTTAGCTGAATAAATTTGCCAACCTGTAAAATACCACATCGAGATAGGATAATTGATGTTTCAGTAGATGAGGGAAAGCTTACTTGAAACAGAGACATATGCACTTAAGTTTATACCTTCTCACCCATGGCATCTTGAATAAAAACAGTGTCCCCAGACATCCTCTCAATAACTTCACCTGTATTTGTTTCCTTGTCAAAGAATGCAATTTCTTGCCGTAATATGGTTTCAAGATACAAGTTCCTTATTCGCGCTGATTGCCTTTCCCCAGTAGCCATCCAGCAAGCCACCTCTGATGGGAAATCAGTGTTTTCAGCCACCATTAACACAAATTAATTCAGAAATGAAACCTAAGTAAGAGTCAGGTAAGTATTCGTACGAAGAAAAGACGCAATGCCTGCTCCAATTGCTAGGTAGACAAAATCCAGTGCCACCTGTATGCAATCAGATCCATGGCTATCAAACATTTTTTTTTCCCAACAAACTTCATTCTTTAACTGTTAAGTATTTTTATAACTTTGCTAACCATGAAATGCTACCCCAACCTGCGACCTTCCTTGAGTTTTGAGGGACCAATCGTGGAATAGAATGCTAATTAAGGTGATCGTAGTAATGCACTTACCTTGGAGACTTGATGAAGCGTATCATGTCCGTTCGAAGCTCCTCCAAAAGACTGGATCAAATTTCCGAAGAGCACCGTCATAAGGGGTAGAGAAATTCCATTCCCCGCGGCGCCAAGCGAACCCAACAGCATCAAGACGTAATCTGCGGAGTCTGCGAAGGAGAACAACTTGTAGATAGGCACAGTGAGCGTGCTCTGATCTTGTTTGTTGTCCTTCCGACTCTCTCCCATGTTTTGTTGCTCCTCTGGAGAATTAGCGGTCGTTTCGTCCGGCTCCAGATTGCTAGAGGATCCGTGATTCTCTTTACCTTCGGCGGCCATCCAAAACTCACGCAATGGAGTCCCTAGAGCAATATTCTTCAGGGAGTAGTGAAATGAGAGATATGGTATTGATAAGGATTAATTACCAATCTAACAGTGGGATTAAACAGTTTCTTAAATGCCAAAAACCAATGCAATAGAGAAGTATAGATAAAACCTAACGAAAATCATCCGTCTTTCTTTGATCGAAGAAACATAGATTGAAGAGAGATTCGAGCAGCGAAAAGGAAACAGAGCAAAACAAACCTCAACAAACAAGCGGCGGCTAGCTGATCAATGAGGATAAACGGCGAAAACAGTCCAATCAAAAACAATTAAAAAAAAAAAGAAGAAGGAACTTCCGATTCCTGAACTGCCAACCTCCAAACACAAGGCATTCAAAAGTATTTGAATGGCCGACGCTTCCTGCTCTCCAAAATCCAAATGGTACCACTTTGTCAATCAAATATCTTTGTCTTTCTCTCTATATAACATTGCTTGGGGAACAAGGCTGTGAATTTTCGGATTTGGTAATTCAATTTTCAAAGTGGTCAATTGTGCATTACTTTCCTTTCTATTTTCTGCGTTTCAAGACTTCAAGAGCACGGTATTGGCTGTTGACATCATAGCCGATTAAAAAATAGAATCTGCCAGTTTGAGATTCGTTCACGAGAGTAAACAGATAAGAATCACTGCAAGGGGTCGGCGCGTGGGCGAACTGATCACGGTTGCAAAGAGGATCACGCTACGTCCGTCTGTCTCCAGATTAGACGAAGACGATGAATTATGAGGGCAACTGCCAGGCACGGCACCAGCTCCGCATTCATGTGTTTAATTCAACTTAAAACTTCTAAAATACGAAGGGAAAAATAATAATAATATATATGTGAATTCTTAAAGATAAACAAATAGCTCGTTTAGTCCAACATTACTTTTTGAAAAAAAAAATATTTTATATAATAATCTTCTACCAATTACACGTTACTTTTTTTTTCTATTATTCTGAATTTTTTATTTTTTGTTATATATTTTTTTCAACAAACATAACTTTATAGGCCAGATCAAGCATAACCCGTATTAAATGGCTTTTATCAAAGAAACGATGCATTTAAACGTGTGAAATGCCTAAAAAGATCTATTTAACTTTTAGATTTTATAAGGACATATTTATTTTGTATTTTATCCCTCGCTAATTAGTAGCGTGCTGCATTCAAGTAACAATATAATTATAATATTTGACTTCAAAAAATAATAAGATAGAGTGTTACATTCTAAAAAGCAAATGGTACTGATTTTTAAATTTATATAACATTAAAGTGTGCTGATTTTTAAAATACAGTAACATATTATTCTAATACTATGGTATTTAATGGGAGGAATTAAAATGGAAAATTACTAAATTTTTAAGAAATCTAAAAATTAATTATATTTTTAAATCCCCACCAATCTATCTTCAGGGTAACACGGATGCAAATGGTTAAGACATATATGTTTGGATTCGTCGAGTTTCGACCTCTAAATCTCATATGACAATTTTTCATGTCTTAACTATCGCATCGCCACGAAGAGATAAATATGTCCTGTGCATGATTGCATATTAAAATTAAGAAATGATTTTTATCATAGGATAATTAATTTTAATTTCTTAATTTATTTCATGAAAGTGATGTGGATAATTATATAGAATTGTCAAGGCGATGAATTGTACTGTTTTCTAAAAGAAATAAACTGCATATTAAATTATGTCCTGTCCATTCTCACGTGATTTATAAAATCAGTCACGATGACGACTGTGGATTGCGCCTTGAATTTAAAAGCAATTTGACAGAGTAGACTTGTGCACTCAAACCTTAAAGTGTCAACAAAATTAAATAGTTACGGATCTAGCTTTAGGGCAACACTTATTTTTCAAATGTCTCCACACTGGTTTTACTTTATCCAAAATGCAAAGACCCCTCTAATCCACTTAAAAGCCAAGTCCAACTTTGCAATTTCTTAATCGGTTAGGTGGATCATATCTACCATTCTACAAGCTGTGAAACTCCTTTATCAAAAGGGGAAGAAATAAATATACTTGCTTTTTCTTTACAAAATATAAAATTAAAATGTAGAAAGATAATTTTACTAGAGGTTGTATAAAAAGTCTAATAAAGAGCCTTCTGTTCCTGAACAAAGAGTTTACAATCAACTTAGTTGATTTAACACTTTAGCCAATTAGATCGACTCAATCCACTCCAGGATTTCAACGGTTGAAAATATAATAAATCTCACATTAAAAAGATATGAAAAAGATTGTGAATTTAAAAAAATATAAAAGATATATTTATTAGTATGAAAATTTTCAGGTAGAGCTCAAAAATAAAATCATGAAGGCTTAAATCCAAAGTGAATAATATCATACTATTGTGGAGATATGTAAATTCTTTTAGACACAATAAATAGTATCAGCGTCATGGTTCAATCCGAATGCCATGTGAGGTGGCCTTCAATGGATGCAGATGCTTACGAGGAGGTTCAAAGCAGGTTAAGAGTGATCGAATGCTTGCGAAGAAGCCTATAGCAAGTTAAGAGTGACTAGATACTTGCGGAAAGATCCGAAACATGTCAAGAATAACTAAATGCTTGTGGGAAGACTCGAACCATAAGAGTAATGGTGATCCTTCGTTTGAGTGGAGGATTGTTGAAAATACAATCAAAATTCTATATTAGAAAGATATGAAAAAGATCATAAGTTTAAAAAAGATGAAAGGCATCTCTATTAGTATCAGACATTTTAGGTAGAACCTACAAATAAAATCATAAGGGTTTTTAGACACAACGCCAACTATACTCAGCTAAATCCTTAAAGTATCTACAATAAAACATTTAATATGCAATCATGCATATTTTACATATTTTACACTAATATACATATTTTACAAATTGAAAATTAAAATCAAGAAGTACAAACCACCTAAATAAAATACAAAATGATATGAAATCACAAACCAGAATTAGTTAATAAAATAAACTAATTTACTACACGTTCAATATATTCTTTAATTGCTCACATATCACTAAATAGTCCTAAAGTTGTTCATCTGTTATGCCTCGTGTGTCCATCATCAGGAGTTGATATGTTTGGATGAGTTGATCCACTTTCTTACTATTATTATACTGCTCCAAATGTGTTACACAACCTTATTCAATTCATCAATTAGTTATACTCTTTCTTTGTCTTTTGTTGTATTCTGTCCCATTGGACAAGATCAAACTTTTCTATCATCCACATCAACAGTTGTGTTAGAATTAGAAGAGTCAAATTACACACCTGATAAATCTACTTTGTAGCTCACCACCCTGAGAATTGAGGAGCGAACATTAGACTATCTTTTACAATCATCCGCATATGTTCATATTGAAAAGTAAATTTAAAAACACTCTTGTATTCTTCATGAGCCTACGCCATCAAATCCTCATCGTTCCATCGGCTTGGTTGACCATTGTACAATTTATTGTAGATTCCATTATATCTATTCACAATCTTTTTCACCAAAATCCAATGTGATTTTGCTTTATCCACAGTTCTCTTTTTAGCTCCATTATCTCAATTGATATTGTAGTATGTCACCACCAATTTCCAAAAAGACTCACTTTTCTAAGCATTACCAACTATTGAATCTTTGTTTATAATTGTGTAGGTTGCTGCAAGGAGCTTATCATCTGCTACTATCCACACTGTTCACTTGCTATAATCTCCATCCGATTTGTTGCTCGTCTCAGTTGTTTGATTGAGAATAATAGTATTAAACCCTATTTGAGATGAGAATGAAGGAAATTATGAATCGGGGGTTGTATGAGATATTTCTATACTTTTATCATTGTCACATGCATCAACACTAGTTCTTCTCGATGCATTTGATTGAATTCTCGGTGATTGAAGTGGATTAATTTCATGATATAGAGCTTGCATGAAATATTGGTATTTCAGCCAATATTCGAGAGGACATATATAAAACGGAGCTTGAGGATCACTACTCAAAAAATTTGGATAACTTTGAAAATTATGATAATATGATGGTAGGTATGAAAAATGTTAGAAATATTATGGGTGTTATGTGCGAAATGAAAATGGAGAAGGTACGTCGTAGATTAAGACAAACTCGAGAAATTTCTCCACTTGAATCTTCATCAATATTTAGAAAATTCAACAAATCTCCAAAATAATGACGAAAATTCTATTAATTTTTCTCTTAATTTTGGGTATATAGTGGTTTTTTATGGTGAAAGATGAATGAAAAAAATGATGTATATATAAATGAAAAAATGATCATTATCCAACACTCTAAAAATTGAACGTTCGATCAAATTAATTGTCAACGTTTACATTCAACTATTTTAAAAAACATAATAAAACAATTAACAGAACTACTACAGTAGTAGGTGGCCTCTCCCACCCACAAGTCTACACTATTGCAATAACTCAAATTTTTTTATTTAAAAATGGAAAAAAGAGAGAGAAATGAGTTTTGTCCGGTGATTTCTATTTTAAAAAGTAAAAAAAGAGGAGATAAAATATTTTTTTGTGAGAAATTTAGGAGTGAGATATTTGATAGGCAAAACCCATAAATACTTGGTTTGTAATATATTTTAGTGTGAAATTTTGGATATTTGAGAAGAATGTGGACATGGAAATTCAAATATTTGGGAGAAATATTTGCTCCCTTAGAGTTCTAACAACTCTTTCTTCTTTTATAAGAGAGAGTATTATATTTTACAACTCCATTACCCTTGGCGGCCGGTGAAAAATTTCTATGAGACCGGACCGGTCACTACAGGTTCAGTGTTATCCGGTTTATTATTTTTTTAAGAGAGAGTATTAAATTTTACAACTCCATTTGCAAGCAACAACATTTAAGACTAATGACCGTCATTAGAAGGGGTGGAGAGAGAGATATTAGAAATTATCAGGCAAAAAGTTTTGCTCATTGATTTCTATTTTTTTTTTAAATAAAAAAATCACGGTAAGAAATTTAAGATATTTGATGGGTGATGGCCATAAATATTTAATTTATGGTATATATTATTATGAAATTTGTGATGTTTGATAAATGAGATATTTGATTTATGATATGTACATGAGGACCATAAATATTTAGAATAAATATTAGCTCCCATTGCATCCAAACTGGAGGATATTTGGAGAAGATATTTCTCGAAATATCCTCAAACCCCAGGGGTGGAGAGAAAGATATTAGAAATCACCAAGTAAAAAGTTTTACCTTGTGATTTGTATTTTTTTTTAAAAGAGAAGATTGTGAGACATTTGAGATATTTAGGAGTAACATATTTGATAGGTGAGATTCATAAATATTTGATTTATAATATATTTCATTGTGAAATTTGAGATATTTGAGAAGAATATAAACATGGGAACTATAACTATTTGCTCTCGTAGAGTTCTAATAAGAGAGTATTAAATTTTACAACTCTATTTACAAGCAATGATGTTTAGAACTGATAATTGCCATTGGAAGAGATGGAGAGGGGATATTACTTATTAGAAATTAACAGACAAATCTCCCATGCCTTAACTATCGCACCGCTCAGAGGGGAAAAAAAAGTCTTGGATATGTGTTCAAACAACTATTGAGTATTTAATTTTGTGGAAAGATGACAATCGTTGATTTTGATTCAATTGTCAATGTATGCCTAACTACGGACTGTGTCCTAATGGCGGTATTCAATAATAAAAATGCGGTAAATCCAAAAGAACAATGAATAACGTTGAAATCGAGATTTTCAAGTGTTATTGGAAACCAATTGGCCGCACTGTGGCCGCACTGTGTT
>JBAMIB010201931.1:0-12564 GCA_037177415.1 Kaempferia rotunda
TTTTGTGCATCATGACATTGTATGCATGTGTCGGCGACTATGTCTCCCTTGTGGTTGAGTGAGTCATCGGACCTTGCCCCACACACTCGGCCACTCATGGGTAGTGGCGGATGGAGTATGTGTCGCATGTCCTATCATGCTCCCTACTCGCATCACTTAGGGGTAGTGATAGCTGGAGTCGCGAGCAGCAAGGACACCGTTGCTATATAACTAGTCAGCCTACTATGCAAACTGTCTACTCGCACCGCTATTTGGTGTTGGCAGTGTCGTACAATTGTCATTAGTCTCGGCCTCTCGACCACACAGGGGTCGTGGTAGCTGAGGGGTGAGCGGGTTGACCATCCTGAGCATATGCATATGATATTGTGATTGTGTATGCTGCTGAGTTATTGTTATTATTCGATTGTGCTTTGTTTATTGATAGTTGTGTTATACCTGATGTATGTACATGACTTTAGCTTGCTTATTTGTAGTTGTACATATTATGATTGTTGTTATGCTAGATAAGTGTCAGGTAGATCCACACTTGGTACTGTATGATATTTAGACATCATATGGCAGGTATGGATGGTATTTATGGTTTTACAGTTACACTTTTGCATGCTTCGAGACTGTATACCTTTTGAACTTCCCTATGTTTATTATGATCATGCACTGTCTATTTTATGTCTACTGAGTTTTTATACTCACCACTCGTTGAACTGGTTTACCAGTCGCCAGGTAGTGGATAGATATTTTCTTGAAGGTTTGGAGGATCCTGCCAGTCTGTCCCACGTCGCGTCGGAGGAGATATGCATCGAGTTTTCAGTATTTTGGTTGGGTTTCCCATATTTATGGTATTGGCATTGTAATAGTCTGGATTTGGATTTTTAACCTTGTGGCTATTGTTGTTTGGTTTGTTGGTTGTTGTGTCAAGCCGAGTCGGCTCGCAGTCAGTCAGGTATGGATTTTATCGAGTTGCTCTATGTTTTCCGCTGCATTTTGTTCTAGCTGAGTGGGCTGTGATATTTAAACTTCGGGGTTATGTTATTTTGTTCCAGCCGAGTGGACTGTGATATATAAAATGCGTGGTTGTGATAATTTTTGAATTGCAGTCGTGTTGGCTGATGACTTATGGACAATTACTTTGTATTCATGATTCATATTGTTACAGTTAAATGAGAGATGTTGTCCGATTTTTATCGGATAGGGACTCTTCTGAGGCGTGATATAAGTTCCTTGGTCATCAACTATAAATCAACAACAGTTATGTAATATTGTAATGTCTGGTCCATCTTGCCTTCTCCTTCAACTGATGAATTATTGTTTTGCAAGGAAAGGTATACAACAACAGCAGTGTGGCCCAACTATTTGGGTTTGGCAGTAAGAATCTAATCTAGTCTTTGAGTTTATACAAGGCTAGACTGATAGTCACAGATATATCATCCAACCTAGTAGCTATCTCTCTAAAGATAATGGGTATAATTAGATATGATTGTTGTACAAAGGGATGTAATTTCAATACCATAATACAACAAAACCTTATTTCTGAATTTAGTACTCAAGACTCCTTTCAATCTCTCTGCTAGCAGTTTTCGCAATTAGACTTTGTAATTATCTTCTTTAGCATAGAAAGGGGTTCCTCGTGATATTAAGCTTCTGTCGTTCTTGCTCATGTGGTACTCCATCATCCCATGAACTTCGACTTCTATTGGCCCATGAAAGAACTCATCAATGTTATATTTTGCTCGATTTGCACACACCCTTACAACCATTCTCATCCCCTCAAGTGGTATGGTTTCAAAAGACAATGGTGGAAAATACAACAAATATGGCATAATCTCAAACAAGTGACTTTATCAAAGACAAAAGAGTGTTACGACACATAACCATAACAATTAATAATGCTTTTGAGTTCAAGAATATATGAGAAAGATACATTGAGTAGCTCTAAACTCACTCCAGGAGAAAAATAGTTTGATGCAAAAATTAGTTTGGTGAGGATAAAGATACGAAAAACCCATTATCATTGAGTACAAATGGAAGCACACAATTAATTAGATAGCATGAGACAAAAACAATATCTCCCCAATATTATTATGGTACACATACATAAACCATCATAATATGTGTAATATCAAAAAGTAGATTCTTGTGTTCATCAATATTATTCTATTGAGAGGTTTATGCACATGCGGATTAGTGGATAATGTTGTGTGAAGTACAAAAGCAAGTAAAAGCTGGTTCCATTTATTGATGAACATTATAAATGCATAAAATTTTAATGAAATGTAAAATTGTGTTATTAAAAAAGATTGGAATATATCAAAGACCTAAACACGAGTTCTTAGCAATAATACTCATGTCATACATGTCTAATCATCAATAAATATAACAAAGTCTGCCGATTATAAATACAATGATGGGAACTACACATGTATGAGTGAACTAGCTGAAAGGAGAAACCCATACATACTAAGAGGAAATGATGCAAAATGAAGCCTACCAAACTCCACTTGCTTTACAGTGGAACTCAGTTAGTGAAGATACAATACAAGCTCTTTAATTTAGTTAAAAAAGAATGATCAATCCAACATTGCTACTAGTATAGAGTGATATTGGTGATAATAAGAGTAGGGGTGTTAAAAATGAACCCGACTCGATGACCCAACCCGAGTCAATTCGAAAAAAAATTAGGTTCGGGTTGAGCATTTTCGGATTCGGGTTGGGTTCAGGTTGGAGAGTTTCGGGTTGAAAATTTTTATGTTAGGTCTGATCAGGTTCGAGTTGACCCGAATTTAGGGATTAGTGGATTTTTTAGAGTTAAATTAAATTTTATTTTAAAAATTAAGATGTTTTTATGTACATTAATATCAATGTTAATATAATAGTGATGGAGCATTGAGATAAAAGTGAAAAATTATTGGAAAAATGACCAAAAAAAATTTACTTTGGATCGGGTTAAATGGATTGTCCGGGTTGGGTTCGGGTTGGTCGGGTTGGTCGGGTTGGCCAGGTTTGGGTTCGGATTGAGGGGTTTCGGGTTGAGTTCAGGTTCGGATCGGGGTCGAGTTCGAGCTCGGGTTGAGAGTTAAAAAAAAAAATCGCAATCTAACATGAATCCGACCCGATCCATCCGAATTGGCACCCCTAAAAGAGCATTTGAGGAGAGGTGATCGGTTAAGTAGTAGAGTCTATAAGATTCATGGCCTTCACTAATCATTTTCTTCATCAAAAGATCATGAGAAAAATGATGGGTAGTATGGAATGTTACAATATTGAAGATTATGGAAGTGTTAATCAATAATAAGTTCGTAGGAAATTTTGGAACATAAAAGCTTTATTCTTTAACAAGAATATGAGAACCATTAATGGACAAGTGTTGAGGTGGAAAGATGAAGATTAAAAACAATTCGTGATTATCTCTCACACCTGAAGATTACACATAAATCACATAACAACAAAATCTTAGATTTTACCACCTAAGCTAATACTAAATGTAGTACTTTTATTTTTTTAATTAATTGTTATCAATTAGAGGGACTCTTTAGTAACTTTAATTTTGAACTTGTTTATAGACTAATAGTCACTATTATTGATGCTAATGCAGAATGAAATAATGATGGGTCTAACAATATGTGTTACAGTCATCTAAACTTATTGCAACATCAATTTGATTGATGGCTGGTGTGATGCCAATGGTAGTAAATATGGAGTATGTTGTATCCATGACCTTGTTTTGAACATAGATATTGTTTTGGTATTCCAATGATGGTGACAATGATAGTGCTATAATTTATGAAGTTAAAGGAAAGTATTAGCGCTACTAATGCTAGTGATATTGGTTTGATAGCCATGCAACCTAATTGGTATTGAACCATTGACTATTAACACAATGGAAGTGTTTAAAAAGGCATGATGATTCAATGGATGGAGAGGTTGAGGCAGGGAAGGGTGCTCAAACATGGTTTAAAATCTTGTTCCGTGCCAAGCAAAATGGTCAAAATGTATTATTCCGGTAAATCACTAAAACGAATATCACTCGCCGTCAAGGTTCAAAATCTCGAGTCATGCTATAGTTTCGGTCTTTAACTAAAAAGATATTGTTCTAGTATTGTATCGATGTTTTGATGCATGGTGTTAGTGATAGATTGGAGGTTACAGGAAGGTGATGAAGCAAAGAAATGAGACATTGTTTGTACTGAGTGGTATCGAGTTTTGATAATTTACCATAATAATATGTTTCGACTGTTTTGCTCGACATGGTACAAGATTTAAAATTATACTCAACACAGACAATGGCTTCTTCCTATGTTTTATCTCCTTATTCAATTCTAATCCATTACCAACACCATACATCGAAACATTGGCAGGATACCAAAACAGTATTGCTCCAATCAACGATCGAAATTTCAGCACAGCTTCAGATTTTGAACCTTGGTTGCAATAGGTCTAATATTATAATTAGAAAAGATTAAACAATTAAATCTTTAGGGAGTGGTGGGTTTCTATAGGGAGGATACCAAAACCAAAGTAAAAGGAGGAAGCTTTAAGAAGAATTGTAGTTGGTACTTGCTTTAGTTATGAGATCGGAGATAAGGGATTGACTTAAAGAGGATCAAAATTAGGTGGGTTCATTTCTACTTTTTTGGTTGTTTAATTTGCTTATTTTATTTTTATAATGAAGCAAAGTTTAAAATATTATTCTATGTTGGAGTTTTAGTAGTCCACCAAAACAAGACTCTTTCAATACCATGTTGGAGTGCCTACAAATAGTGTCGGTAAAGAAATGAAGTGGAGGAAGAATATGAAAAAAAATTAACGTACTTAAAAGAGATATTTTACAACTTCCTTAGCCAATATAAGGTGTTATAGATTCTAACCCTTCCAAAGCTATTTTTCATGCTAAAGAAAATGCTAGTAGAGCTCATCAATCCTCACGGAACTATTCATGAGATCACAAATTTATATCACATATTTTATGGTCCTCACAGAATTGTTCATGAGTTCTTGTGGGGCTACATTGGGTCTTCATAAAGCTTAAGAAGCTACTTCACTTGTAGAATGCTCGCAAGTTCAGCAGAGCTAAATCCTCTTGCAGAAGATATTCGTAGAATGTTCACACATAGTGAAAGAAAAGCCTAGTTCTTCTAATCTTAACCCATGCCATGTGTAAGTCAATCAACGAAATAAGATAATTTCCCGTGTTGCCCAAAGTAGAATGATAATTCAAACCATGTAATGTAGTGTGTCAACGAAATGAGATAATAATTTCCCATGTTGCCCAAAACAGAATGATAATTCAAACCATGTAATGTAGTGTCAGAGATTGGTCGAAAGGATATAATATTCCAACATGAATTCCACAACTTTTTCCCCTTGCTCACTTCTCCCTATCCTCCACCATCAATCACTATCGCTTCATGAGCATAACTAGTCAAGTAAATCTAGTAGGAAAATCCAGAAATCCATAATGTTCAATTTGTTAGTGCACACAAAAACTTCAACCCACACTCTCTTAGCTCACTCACCTTTGCCATCAACAACACACGTGAACCAAGACTTCTTCAATGATGTTAAAAGCATTGCCATGGTTGAAATTAAAAGAGAAACTGACCTTGGAGGAGTCAAAAAGTGCAACCTTAACCACCTTGACCTCTCTCTCTTACCTTGATAATCAAAGGAGTAATACTATGACAATTTTTAAATCTACAAAGGTATTTTCAAGGTTCAAAATCTCAAGTTGTGCAAAAGTTTTAGAGTTTAATGGAATGGTCCTATTTAGTATTTTATCAGTGTTTTGAACTATAGTGCCAATGGAGAATTGGAGGAGAAAGGAGGAAGATGATGAAAAAGAACAAGATGTTGGTGATGGGTGCACATGTAGTGTTGGGTAAAAAAACCGGTTCACTTAAGTAAATCAAGGTTTATGTTATGGATTGATACTAAAGGGTTTAAGAAATTAATATGTTAATAAGTTAATGAACCCGGCCCAGTTTGCTAGCAACCCAACCCGGCCTACCCTTTTAAATACATGCCTTTTCTTTTCCCTCTCCCCTCACCCTTAAGCCGTCGACCACCCCACGCCCCCATCCAAACCCTAGCAACTTTGGAGGAGATAGAGGAAGAATCTCATCGAAACGTCTCGTTGGTTATCTTCCATACACAAAACATCAAGACAAGGTTTCCTTTTACAGTTTTTACATTTACTGCACCATATGGATCATAGTATGATATTTTGATGTATGTTGCAAGCAATCTAGCATTGGTTTATTGCACTATATGGTTTATAGTAGATAAGTTTTGATGTTTTATGCATGAATTATTGTTAACAAATATCTATTCCAAGTTGCGATGTTTTGATGAGGTTCTAGTGACTCTTTGTTTCAAATTGTGATGTTGGAAAGTTTGGAGATTTATTGCTGCTTTGGAGCATCGGAGGAGGGGCTTGAGGGGATGAGGAAGGGACATTTTGCAAGGGAGAGGGCGGGAGTCAAGGAGGTAGAACCAATGAACATAGATGAAGCTTTACTTGACCCAAATTGGATAATAGCTATGCAAGAAGAGTTAGCCCAGTTTGATCGAAACCAAGTGTGGGACTTAGTACCAACACCAAGTGATAAAATTATTATAAGAATGCGATGGATTTTCATAAACAAACTCATTGAAAAAGGAGAAATTACCAAAAATAAAGCTCGTCTTGTAGCTCAGGGATTTAATCGAGTAGAAAAATTGAACTACGACGAGACTTATGCCCCAGTAGTTAAACTTGAGTCAATTAGGATGCTATTAGTCTTTGTTGCTCATAAAGGATTCAAATTATTCTAAATAGATATAAAATCAACATTTCTAAATGGCTTTATTAAAGAAGAGGTATGCGTAACCTAAGCAAGGTTTGAAAACCTAGATAAACTCAATCATGTACTAAAACTCAAAAAGGTACTTTATGGACGGAAACAAGCTTCTAGAGTTTAGTATGAAAGATTGTCAATCTACTTAATTTCTAAAAGATTTAGATAGGGTAAAGTTGATCCAACTCTATTTATCAAGACCCATGTTAAAGACATTTTTATTACCCAATTTTAAGTTGATGATAGCATTTTTGGATCGACTAATAGTTCATTTATAAAAGATTTTAAATCCATTATGAAAAGTGAATTTCAAATGAACCTAGTAGAACTTAACTATTTTCTAGGGTTACAAGTCAAACAAACCAAAGAAGGTATTTGTGTATATCAAACAAAGAATGCTAATGAACTAATTAAAAGGTTTGGAATGGAAAAATCTAAAGACTTAGCAACCCAATGGGCCTAAATGTAAAACTGGACAATGGCCCAAGTGGAAAAAAATATCGATGCAAATTACTGTAAAGTGTTATAGGTGGACTCTTATACCTAACTGCTAGTCACTAGATATATTGTTCTAGTAGGCATGTGTACAAGATTTCAATCATATGCTAAAGAATCACATCTAGTAGCTGTTAAAAGAATTCTAAGATATATAAAAGAAACTCAGAATGTAGGGCTATAGTACCCAAGAATAAGTAAATTGGACTTAGTAGAGTTTACTAACTCAGACTATGTTGGATACAAGTTAGATAGAAAAGTACAAATGGTAGTTATCAATTTCTAGGACAATCTCTAATTAGTTGAAATAGTAGAAAACAACATTGCATAGTCTTATCCACCACTAAAGCTGAGTATGTTGTTATGGGTGGATATGTTGCTCAATTACTACTATGAACTTAATTATAAAGAAGATCCAAGTAATGATTGATAACATCAGCTCCATCAATTTAACTAAAAATTTCATACATCATTCTTGAACTAAGCACAAAGAAATCAAAAATCATTTTGTTAGAGAACACATATCAAATGGTGACATTGAATTCAAATAGGTTGAATCCAAGTCTAATATAGCAGTTATATCCACAAAACCATTAGTTGACGCCAAATTTAGTACACTTAAAAGAAGACTTGGCCTATGTACAATAGATTAAACTTGACTTGTGTTTATCTGACTTATTTTTACTGCTTATTTTGGCTTGCATTTATTACTTAGAGTCTGATCTTTATATGATTGGGATATTATTAGATTGCATATGGTTTGATTTGGACTCTATCTATAGTTGATTTATCAAACTTGAATCCATTCTCTGAATCTTACATTTGACTTTATGGTTTGACTTGAACTAATTACAAATTAATTATCAATTTATCTGCTTAATTTATTTCTGACTTCATTATTTGCTCTATGTTTATGATTTAACCTGTTTTGATATATGAAAAAGGGAGAGAAAAGTAAAGGGTCAAAATATAAAATTATCTTTGTTTGTACTTTCCAATTTTAATTCCTTATATGATTAAAGGAGAGCAACAATTAAGGGGAAGTTATATTGAATTCATTTGTTATATTCATGTATGAATGCACTAACTCTATTTTGTTTCTTATATAGTGAATATAAATTCAATTTCCAATTTATATTTGATTATTGATTATTAACTTTGACTTAGTTTTCATATTATCAAAAAGGGTAGATTATTGGCACTCAGTGCATGACATATAACCCAAAGTTTTGATATATGATTAAGGTTAAAGTTAGGTTAGTTGTGATCAAACCAGTTGTGTCAAGTTTATAGGTGCAGGATACTTGACAAGTGTTAAAATCCTTGTTGTGAACTCGACGGTAATAAGTCCTAGTGGATCTAAACATCTAAAGTCCTGATTGGGAATCAGACATGAGCTAAGTCCTGAGAGATCAGGCAACAAAATTCCTAGTTGCAGGCTAGGTGAATCAAGTCTAAGTGTGTGAAATCAACTGGAAGTTGATTGCTTGATAAACAGTCCAATTGTGTCAAATCAATCGGTAGTTGATTGCTTGGCAAAACTGAACTAGACTGGTCAAATCTAGTAATTGCAAGTAACTTCACATTATATATCATACTCATTACTTGTAGCAAATGCAGGGAAGCATGTTCGATGGTTCCAGGCAACTGAATGGAATTCAAGGGCGACTGGCTGGTAATAACACTAGATGAAGGGATTTCAGAGAATCCAAATGACCGTAGCTGGGTCGGGGCGACCGGAGCACATGAGCGACTAGAGACTAGAGTAGCTTCAAGCGGCTCGGAGACGGCGTTATCAGCAATCCGAACAAGATAGTCAAGTTGAAGTTTGACCCTGCTTAGGAGACCAGAGAGCTTCGTTAACATTATCTTACGGATAGAAGTTGCAGCCACGTCAGCATCTCTACAAGTGACCGGGAAGGCTCCAAGCGGCCGGAGGAGTCCTTTATAAGGAGTTTCGAAGCAAAGCTTAAAAACAACTCATTTACACAGAATTCACTCTTGTTCTTGTACTCTAAAGTGCTCCTTCACCTTCTATGTTGCGACACGCACTTTATTTCTGATTGGCAACACCTAGAGTAGCATTTTTATTTGTTTTAGTGTTGCCTTTTATTGTGTTTAAACTGTTTAGATTCTTTTTGGGTAAGGTTTCTCCCCAAGAGAGCTTAGAAATAAGAATCATATTTTATATCTATGGTGTGTTTATACTCCTTATTTGATTGATCAACTTGCATGTTTTAATTGTTAGTTAAATTCATTTGCATGCTTTTATTGCTTGTCTTACTTGATTGAATCAGTCTAAGTTTAATTTATTTCCGCTATACTTACTCTAATTAATTCAACTGTTTTAATTATTATCTACTCATTTTTTAAATTCTTAAAGCTATTCACCCCCTCCCTCCTCTAGCATCGATTTCGATCATACAGAAGATAATATAAATATATACCTAAGTTCTAACATCTGGCTTTTGTCCCATCTAGAATGGTATAATTTTGACAATGTATTATATATAAAAGATAACAAACATTATTTCAATTCATTTTATAGCATTTCAAAGGGTGTTGGGTGGATTGGCACAACAACATCAAATATATAATATCGTGTGTGTTTTGATAATTTATTTAGTTTTGATAATTTATTAGAACAATATCTTTCGACCGTGTCACTTGGCACGCTACAAGATTTCAAACCATGAGTATTTTTACATTTTTGAAAAGTTTATGGTATTTCAAAAGAGGTGAAAATGTTTGGGGGTATTTTGAAATTTTCTCCATGGAAAATTAGGTCATGCAGGAAGACAAGAGTGGAAACTTTGATGTTTCCAACAAAGACTAACTTATGCACGATAAGATGATTCTAGGTTCTCTAGTGGACAAAATAGGAGTGACCTTCGAGAGATGAGAATTGATCTTGGCCAAACTAAATCTTTGACTTTTGGTAGACAAAATAGGAACAAAACGACACAATCTAACTTAGTCCTAGCCTTATTGAATCAAGCAAAGAGAGGTAGAAGGTAAGTAAAGCTCCTATGAACAAAATAAGAATCAAGTAGTGTACATGGTCTTGGCATGTCTGAGTTGGGTGGAGGGGAAGGGAGGGGAGGGGAGGGCACCAACATAGGAATGGGACAAAGGGGGACCTCAGTTAGCAAGAGAAGAGGAAGTAAGAGAAGAGCTAGCATGACAAGACTAGGTACACTAGCAGCAAGCTCTAATATGAGAACTACTAGAAATACTTCTAGGAATTCAACTCATGAATTTATCTAGGAAATAACTAAGGGGAATCAGGCTAGATAAATTCTTTATTAGAATTTTTGCCTATTCCATCTAACAAACTTGATTAGAATTAGTGGTCTCGTTATGCATCAAGAATTTTCATTGTTTCTATTGGATACAAATTATACAAGGAAATGAGGTTCTGTTTCATAAACGGAGTAAGCTTAACCTGTAAAGTTGTCCCAGAATCACACTTCTGTAAAGGAAGGAACAGAGGACCAGTGTCACCTGCACTCAGAAAATCTTCTAGATTTAAGGTGACCTCACCAATGATCACAGATCTAGCATTAGCCTGTTTAAAAAAATCCACGTCAGCATCATAGTCTCAGCTTTACCTATTCAGTGCAAACTACTTGATATCTTTGTAGAGGGATATTTTATCAGAAATTAACATAACAATGCATACATATATATAGCCATATAGAAACATAATGAAATTTGAGTCAGACCGGTGAAATGACAATCTTAATCTGGCTTTCTTCAAGCTCTTTTGATGTATCATCTTGAGACACCCATATGGATTCTGCTTCTGTCCACTGACAGTTTCCACTTCTCACAGTAGCTTTGCTAGTTTTAGCAATTGTTTTTCCAGACTCCACTGAAACAATAGAAAGAAAAAGCTTGTCCCATCCTTTAGGAACCTGCATGGCAAAATGAAGGTAACTCTTTCGAAACCAATCTTTGTACATACATGAATCTTTATTTTATAATATAAACGAGTGGAACAAAATTCGATAAAAGAAGGCAAACATAAAATGCCATGTGAAATAAGACAATGAAACCATGAGACACAAAACAGTGAAGAGGTGGAGAACATTGAATACCAATCTGAATATCTATCTATCTGGAAGCATAGGACTCAAATCTAATCAGAGTTCATGAGAAAAATGCATAGCCAAACAATTAAGATATGTATGTTTTCTCAACTCACCCTTGAGGAATGAATTGAAAAATATGAATATTTACCCACACATTTAAGTCAACAATGCTGAAGATCTTACTGGTACCAAGGTCAAGATTATTGTTATCATTGGAAGAATAATTGCAAGGAAGAAAAAGATAGCACGAATTAAAGGGGGCTTATGAACTAAGGCAGCTTACTAAAATTTGCAAACTATAATTTGCAGCACACTATCGAAAGTTCTACAAGATGTCAGCATTTTAGTTAGTCATTCATTATGCACAATAGCACTAGCTAATTGATCTACGGAAAAATAAATAAATGGTTAACAGCATGGCAACACCCTCAATAGCAACAAGCTTCTGCGCATGCATTCTCCATCAAAATGAATGAAATACAAACAAAGTTTCTAAATTTGAGTATTTAATTTCGTCATCTAGATGGCAGAGCTAATCTGGCCCTTTTGCTGAGATGGAATGCCATATGGAACTTATAATGAAGTAAATGGATGGGCTTTCTTGAGATGGTCAGCCTAACTAGGTATTAGGGTTGAGGAAAGATTCATCAGTGCAAAAAGGGTATAGATAACTTTAAGGTGTTCACTATATGAGCTCTCTCCGATGACAAGATTACTTTTGTTAGCCTATCTCCTACATTTTTTAGCCCGTTCAATTTTTAAAGATCAATATTTAGAAATTTGTCATTTGTTGATTGGTTTTTTCATTTGTAATGAAGCTCAATAATAAGCAAGCCTGGTCAAGATAAATTTTGACTCAACTTGCCTCATATAGATCACTAGGATCATATGTAAGATTAATCCATGTTAAATCAAATGATCTACTTAGAAACTCAAAAGGACATATTATATACAATTTTTAATTTTAAATAAAATCTATGGATGAATTAATGTTGATCTTAAAAAAATGACTCAATTATATTTGTCAGTGAGAAGAAAAAAAAATATTTATCAAATGGATGTTGCTAACAAGGTTTAAAATTTCGACTCGTGCCGATGTTTCGGTCCCAGACCGGAACGATACAGTTTCGGTATCGTATCGTGCC
>JBAMIB010202037.1:0-12564 GCA_037177415.1 Kaempferia rotunda
ACCCACTAGCAGAATTAGCTTCTCGAACAAATCGTCGGAGGTGAAGAAGTCTCGTACACAGAAAGGAAGTTCGGAAAAAGATGTCGTACAAAGTGTGTTATCCGAAACTAGCTGAACCAGGGTTCTATTTATAGCTGATAGTCGATTCTATCCGAAAAGTTGATGTGGCTATTCCAGATGCTCGGACTCTGTCCGGGCGCCCCCATGTGGATGTCGTTGTCCTCATCGGCAACGACTCTTCAACGGTCGGTGGATAAGCTTTTATCCACTCCCAGATGCTCGGATTGTGCTGACCTGGTAGCGCACAACGACCACCCGACGAAACCCACCCTAGGATACTTGCGGTGGTCCGAGCGCCCTGGGCCGCCGAAGTCAATCTCGTGTTGACTTCGGCTCCGGTCTGCTCCGGTCGTTTGGGTGATCTCAGACAATCGGAATAAGGCTCACTCGAACTCATTTTCCGTTATTCTTGAGCGGGCTTCCGCCTTGGCTTCTTATCCCTCGTCCTTCTCGCTCCGCCGGTGTACTCTTCCGCAGCTTCTGGTCCCTCAGATGCGTCGAGCCTGTCGACTTGATTCCCGTGCCATGCTTATCGTCTGCCGCATCTTCTGTCGAGACAAAAATGCCACGATCCCTACCAGTTGAAAGCGAAGATGCAACAAAAGAGAGGAAGGAATTCACTTCCGTCCTATTTGGGCTGATAAAAAAAAATCCAATTATCTATCCACAGATGGATTTTTAAATCCGTTCATTCACTATTTTATCCCAAGTAAATAATGGAAAGGATGTATAATCTATCCTTCACGGTGAAATAAAGATAAGAAAACTTTGCTCCCGGAAAACGTTCTTCAGTTTTAAAATTTGCCCTCCTAAAACTCCGACAAGACTCAAAATTTAAACCTTATCTTCAATTAATTTTCAATCAGTTTTTATAATTATTATCTATATATTAGTTATTATATAATCTGTATATATTAGATAAATTCTTAGCCCTGATGTGAAGGTTTAACAGCGTTAACGAGAGCAGATGACTATCATGAGCTTCCTCGCTGGCCTATCTTCTAACTTTGAGTCTGCTAAGGGACAAGTTCTCTGGTTTTGAGGTCTCCTCTTTACGAGATGCATTTAGTTATGTTCTCTATACATAAAGTACTACACCCATTCCGCTTAGTGGTGCTTTGCTAAGCCACAATACTAATTATATGCCTGAAGATCAGCTAGCTAATCACAATGGAAACAAAGGAGGTGGCTCACAAGGATTTTGTAACTCGATCGTTGAATTCATGTGCAACTCTTGTTATAAGCTAGGTCATACGAAGTTTGAATGTAGAAAACTTTAATATAAAACTATGTAAAAACACTTAGCCAATATTGCACCTCTGATAAATCGATTCTTATCTCTATAGATGAATTTATCAAGTTTTCAAAATATCAGGAATTACTCAAGTCTGTATCTTCCTCTGTAGCTGCTATTGCTGATTTAGGTAAACAAAACACACATCTTCTAACTTCATCTTTCAAATGAGTAATTGATTCTAGTGCCACACATCATATAATAGTTAATTCTAGTCTCTTTTCTACTTGTCAGTCCAAAGCTAACACTCCTATTACTTTAGCTGATGGGTATGTGTCTTGTTTTCATGTGTCTGAGACTATCAATCCTACTCCTTTGTTTCCTCTTATATTTACCTAATTTATCCTTTAATTTGCTTGCATCAATCAACTAACTCTTAATGTTAACTATTGCATCTCACTTTTTTTTTTATCATTGCTTATTTCATGATCTTTTGTTGTAGAAGATTATTGGTAAAGGACATGAGTTTGAAGGCTTTTACATTCTTGATGTACTGCTTCCAAATTCTTTTACTTGCTCGAGTGTCACTTCTTTTTCGAGGCTAGGTTGTGGCATCCATCTCTCCCTTTACTAAAAAAAAACTTTATTCACAATATGGTAAGGTGTCTTTATTAGATTGCGAGTCGTGCCAGTTTGCAAAACATCACCGTTTTAGTTTCAGTCATGGTGTAAATAAACGTGCTACTATTCTTTTTGAATTAGTTCATTATGATATTTGGAGTCATTGTCCTATTTTGTTTAAACTTGATTTAAGGTATTTTTTTACTTTTGTTACTTTTGTGGATGATTATTCTCGTGTAATTTGGTTATATTTAATAAAAATTATTGAGTTATTTTCCATGTTTTGGGCCCTTTGTGCCGAGATTAAACCATTTGTACTTTATGAAATGATAATGCTAAGGAATATACGCCAAGTTTATTTCAATCTTATATGGGTTAGAATGACATAATTTATGAAACCTCGTGTGTTGATATTTATCCCAAAATAGTGTGGCTAAATGTAAAATGACATCTTTTTAAAACTGCATGGACCCTTTTATTTCAAATGAATGTTCAACGACCTTTTTGGGCTGATGCAGTTTCTATCACATGTTTTCTCATTAACTGCATGCTATCCTCTATTTTTCATGGTGAGATCCCTTACAAAATTCTTTTTCCCAATAAGTTGTCATTTCGTGTTAACCCTAGGATATTTGGTATCACTTGTTTTATTTGGGATGTTTGTCCACATGTCATTAAATTAGATCTCAAGTGTATCTTCCTTGGTTATTCTCGTTTCTAGAAAGGTTATAGGCGTTATTGTTCCAATATTAACAAATGTCGTCTCAATTGATGTTACCTTTGTAGATGACACGCCTTATTTCCCGTCCTCACCTATTCGGTTTGATTATGATTTGTTGGTGTATTATATCACATCCTCCGCACACGTCCTGGAACTGATTCCTATTGAGCCTCGTATTATTCAAATCTACTCGAGATGTTAACCTCTTTATTTATGTCCTGCACCTACTTTATCATCAGATCTAATCCTGAATGTTGATCTTTCTATTGTGTTACGCAAAGGTAAACGCTAGTGTACTTATCCTATTTCTTTTGTTTCTTATAACAGTTTGTCATCTTCCTCTTGTTCTTATATTGCTTTACTTGACTCTATTTCTATTCCTAAAATTGTCCGTGAGGCCATATCTGGTTGGAAAGATGCAATGATAGAGGAGATGAATGCTTTAGATGACAATGACACTTTAGACTTGGTCGATCCACCTTCAGGGAAATGGACTATCGGATGTAAATTGGTATTCGCTGTTAAAGTCAATATGGATGAGTCAATTGCAAATTAAAAGTGTCGCTAAAGCTTATGGTCAGACCTATGATGTGGATTATTCTGACATTTTTTCTCCTATTGCAAAGTTGATATATGTTCGATTGTTTATTTCAATGGCTGCTACTCATCATTGGCCTTTACAACAACTTGATATCAAGAATGCTTTTCTTCACAATGATATCCAAGAGGAGGTGTTTATGGAGCAACCTCCTGGTTTTGTTGCTAGGGGGAGTTGGGGTGTACATGCTCCTTATCGTAAAACATCACTTTATAACTTAATTATCCTAACAACCCAAGGTAACCTAGCATAAATGGTAAACAATTCATTAACATCCTATTAAATAGATCAACTTGCATCTCGAGTTAATAGCTTCAATTCAACCTATCACAACCTGATCGGTCCATTTAGCAACATGCAAGAAAATCTAACAAGACTAGGACAGTAGGAACATTAACGAATTGCCTCTACATTGGTGTAACTCATTCAAGAAATTTCAACCTCCATGAACATTAGTTGACTTCAAACTAAGTAAATCCAATCAACAACTTTTAAAGATGTATTATGGTATGATTTAAAGAGAAAAATATACAAGAATTAGACAAACTCACAATAGAATCGACTTAAAACCTCTTAATGAAAACATCCAAAATAAGATAAATTCACTACATTGGGAATTAAATCGGTCTCCCACAAAATCACTCGATAGAAAATCCACAAATTAATTGCAGCTAATTGGTGGGATCTTCTAGAGGATGATATGTGATATCCATAGAACAAAGAAGAGTTGTCACTAAGGGAGACGAAGAAAAGCATGTGGAACAACGTTAGTGATTTTATCTCTTATGTGGTCATTCTATGTAAAAGAGTTTCTATGAGATCATTTGATGCAATAACAAATTGAACCTTCTAATCATGCAAAAGACTCAGATGAATTGATAAAGCAAAGAACTATTTTACACACACAAAAATAACCTACTCAAACATTAATTAAAGAAATTTTATTAATAAAAAGCTGATTATCATATAAATTTTAAATGTAATATCATCTAAACAGGAAAAGATGTCAATAATTGGGAAAGATAATAATCCCAATAAACTCTTTACCATAACCAAATTAAACTAATAAACTTATGGCAAACAAAAATGTAATAAAATTTTGGTATCTAGAATAAAACAAATAGCAAAATCAATTATAAATTCAAAATTGAATTGATTTTTTATTTCAATCATTCTCCTCGCCTGAGCTAACAAGTTGTGAACATCTTTAATTTGGTCATTTTTCTAAAAAAATGGGTAGGAAGGAGCAAGAGCATCATGTGAGGTTTATTTTTCAACTACCATCAAGTATTCATCTTCTTGTTCTTTATATGCCCCTTCAATGAGTAAGAAACTCGTGCACTTTGTCCCTTCTATGTTTTCACTTTATTTTTGTTTTCTTGGAGGTTGCCCTTTCCAATGAATAAAAAATTATCTCACTTTCTCACAATGAGGATTGATGTTTATGTTTTTGTCATTGACACAGGACATGGAAGTTGTAATGAAGAGGATGAATCTGTAAGAGAATAATTTACAACAAAATTGACATACAAAAAATGGAGACTCAAATTAAAATTTCATTCAAATTGAAAAATTGAATTAGTGTTGAAGTAAGGTAGCAAGCTAAATAATCATACATAATAATCCAATTTTCTCATAATAGTTCTAAATACAAAATAAAGATGAAGGATATTAATCCCTAATAGAATTTCAGAAGAAATTTGAATTCATTAATACAATATGATAATTCACCATATCACTAGGGTTAAATGCATTACTTAATGCAATTCTATCCCTAATATTGACAATATATTTTATCTGCACAATAAAACTCTCAATTTGATACATAAAAGAAAATAAAGAAAAATTCAATATGTAGATGGCACAAAATTTGAAATTTGTCTTTAAGTAAAAGCTTGATTAAAGCAGGAAAGAAATATCAGCAATACAAAAATATTATAAAACTCTTAACAAAGTAAAATATTCTCCTGCCAAATCAAAATCTACCAAATAAACCTATACCTATTAAAAAAATAGAAAACTTTTGAAACCTACAATAGAATAATTATCAAAACCAATTATGAATACAAAATTTATAATTCAACTGATTCTTATTTGCATCATGGTTAGCATGCTAAGGTGTTATTTTCACTTTGAGGTTTTGGAAAATAAAAACTCTAAATCAAGTATCTCAATTTTTTTTAATACATCATTAGTCATGGTTTTTAATAAATGAGTTTTTGGTTTTCTTCTTTCTATATTTTGGCTTAATTTTATTCTGTCGTAGGACAACCAAATACTTCCAGGAACTAGTTTTTCATCATTGTAATGTTTTGCCAACATGCTTATCCAATATTCTCACATTTTTTGTTTTTATTTTATTTTATTTTTAATGGAAATGCTCTTCTTTATTACTTTTATGTTTTTTTATTGTATGAATTTATGGATGCTGTAGTTTATGATGTTTTTTTCCTAAAGATTATTTAATTTTCATTTTTTTTCCAAATTTTTAATGGGATTGTTATATCATTCATGGTTCATTTTACTTTTCTCTAAATCCTCATACATTTTGTGACAGTTATCAAGCCGTTGCATATATTGAAGCTTCTGCAGTCATCTATCAAGATGGAAAGGTCAGTTACTCGTCTTCCTATCTCACTTTAACTTTATGATGTGTAATTATCAAGAATATGTAAGTATCAGCAGTTGGTTTTTATTTTAGCTGTCACCACATCTGAAGGCTGCTAATCAGAATAAATATCTGTCTGAGATTAAGGCCCCTAATCAGAATAAATATCTTGTCCAATAAAAATACCTTGCAGTTAAGAAAAAAAATGGTTTATTGCTTCATCTGTCACTTAGCCAGACCTGGTTTGGCTTTTATCTCTTCACATATAATTTTTTACTCAGCTATAGTTGACAAGAATGACTTTTCAATTCCACCAGGTATTAACCAAATTTGTACATAGCAACCCACATGTTCTGAAACATTTTTGTCGAGGCACTAGGTGCAACTGGGGGATAAAAGTCATAGGTGCACCTCTATGGAGAGATGCACACACACCTTCATAGTATACATGATATGGTACACATCATATAATACATATAGCCATGCTAATAGCTAAGGTGTCAGATTCAGCCCTCATCAAGAGACTACTACAGATCATGGACCTTATTCAAGCTAAAATCGGATCCAAACAATAAGGAGCAGCCACACTAAGCAGCTGGTTTGAATTTGGACAACAGCGTGGTTCTTCGGCGGCAACCTATGAATTTTTTATGTCCAAGAGCGAGATCAAGGCATGGTCAACATTGTATGGAAGTCATACCTTATGTCGAAGCATCAATCCCCATTATGGCTCCTTGTGAATGGGTGGCTATGCACCAAAGACAGATTACTGCACGTAGAAAAGAAAATTTGTCCGCTTTGTCAATGGGCATATGAATATCTGGACCTTACCTACTTCAGATGCATCATAAGCAAGGCTCTTTGGGACAAGGTCAGAGCCTGGCTAGACATCATACAATGTCCAAGCGGATGTTGAATTTTCCATTGAAACTTCTGAGGTGATTGCACATTGACCAAAGCTTGCTATGTAGGCATGTCTTGTATAATTTACTTTGGCAAGCACGGAATAGATGTCTCTAAAAAGGTGATGCCCCCAATATAGAGACGATATTTCGAAAGATACAAACACATATTTTCCGCCTTTTAGGCATCTAACATGAACACTCTTCCATGATTTATAATGGAATTTACTTCATCCAAAAAAAATGTATCACACTCAAAATCATGTATTTGTAAGAAAAAAATCTTGAAAAAAAATAATGAACAAATTAATGTTTCTAAAATTAGACTATATACAAAGACTACCATATAATTGCATTATTTTATTACAATTTATATGATCAACCATTGTTTTTCCTAATTATTTTGGCTATATGAATATTATCCCTCCATTGAGTCAAGGTTATATCATTAATAATATTCAAAAGAATTAAATTATTATTTTGTTAGAATAACTAAAGCTTCCTTCTCTCTTCCACTTGAGTTGATTCTACTCTAATTGTAAAATTTTTTGGCGGCCTTTGGCTATGCCCATGCCATTTTTGATAGAATTGGTGGAAGAATAATATTCTGGTACGCGATATGATAATAATACAGAGGTGGTGCTCTTTTAAAGAGGTGATAACACAACAATAATATTTGTTGATATAAATTGAAAATACATAGGTATTATATCAAAGAATAAAAAATGGATATTAGGTGAATCTGGAAGTAATCCAAGACAAGTTTTGAAGAAATCAAATTGAATTAGGTATGAGTATTGGAGCAAATCTCGCACTGCAATCCCATGGCAACCTCCGCGGGGTCATGGGGCTGTCGCGATCCCACATTTTTTTCTTTAAAAAAATTATTTTTTTAATATTCAAGCTAAAGTTTTTAATTTTAATTAATATATTTTATATTTTAAAATATCAAAATCATATCAGCATGACATGTAAATCAAAATTATAATACGGATCAAAATTTTTTTAACCCATGCTCTCATATCAAATTGAAGGTGTTAAAAGTAAATTTTGCTTTCATCAAATAGAAATGATGATAAGGATGAATTATTGGTTAACATACATAACCTAAGATGATTTACACAATGTTGAGGTGATAAAATATTAGCAATATGTTTATGGCATTTGAATTACCACTGAACATACAATTGGATAACCTATATGATTTAATAGGTTATTATAGACAAATTGACTAGATGACTATTTGATGTGGTTGATAAGATCCTTCAAGTTGAGCAATGGCAATGTAGCTTCAATTCATTATGGCAGACAATAGTTAGTCACATCTAGAGGACATCATGGCACATAGGAGTTTGGTTGGATTAGAGACGGGGGGAATCAACCACAAAGGTGTCGCCGGTGGCATAGAGTGGCAAATAGTGTTGATTTGAAGGATGGCAAGGTATGCAAAAGAAACTTGGTAGAGAAAGGGGTGTGAGGAAGAATGGGATATCAGTATGGCATCCCCTTGATGCTAGCTCTCAAGAGGAATAGGCAAGTGTCAATGATGACAGGCATTTAATATGATAATAATGTATTGATGTGCCCTCTTTTAGATAGGTGATAGCATGATAGTAATAGTGGTTAACATAGTGGAAAAATACATGCATGAGAATTTGGAAATAACAATAATTCCTGAAGCATGAACATTAGGAGGACAGCAAATTAAGTGACATGGATGTAGATGCAAATTTTAGGTTTTCAATGGTTAAATGTGAGCATTTAACAGGTTATTTTAGGTTTACCAAGTCAATTCTTTTTCTATCAACTTATTTAAAGGAAGATGAGCTAATCCTATCAAAAATTGAGAAAGTACTCTTAGTCATGGTTTAAAGTGTGTCGTTCCTCAGTACATGTAGAATTTGCGATTTTGCTCTCCAATTGGCATGACACTAGCTTCAATATAAGATAAGATGAAACCAAGAGGAGGAGAGGGGAGGAAGAGATGAAAAGAGGATTAGGATGTGGCGAGTAGTGGTGGTAGGCTTATTTGTGGTGGGCGGCGACGAGTGGTGGTGGTGAGTAGGTTGGTGTTGTAGGAGGGGCACAAGCAGTTACAACTAGTGAGCTACAACAACAATGGGTGGTAGGAATTAAAGAGGTTTAGGGTGGGTGGCAGCTAGAGGTGAATAAAAGAACGTGAAGAGAGCAGAGTGAAAGTGAATGAGAATAATTTTGTATTTTTTAAAAAATGGTAAACATAATTCAATACAATTGAACCAACTTATTTTATGTATAAATTTGATTTCATTTTTAACTAACCAAAATAAATTCAAATTGAGGTTTGTTTAAATTCACTTGATTATAATCACATGTCTATTTAATAACTAACCCTAATTTGACTTTCATTTGGCCTCTTAAATTCAAAATATTAGTTAAACTTAGCTTTAGTATTTTTTTTTTGTAAAAGTAATTTAAAGTTTATAAATTTAATAGTAAAAAATTTGATATTGGTCCTACCCCTCGTCGGGATGCCTTATTGACTTGAGTTTTGTTATTGGTTTGTCTTTTTTTTATTTACAATTGGCAAATATTTTTTCATGTTTGCGTCTAAGCCTTGTGTGAGCACACAATAAGAAAACTAGAAATTAGTGTGACCAACATTGTACTCATTTATATGTTCTCCTAGCTTTGCTTCCAACTCAAGAAACAATTAGACTTGACATGACACTTTGCTTATATAAAATTTTGTTTAATTAAATTAAAAATAATTTATTTATTTCACTTTTTTTAGTTTATTTTATTGGAATACAGGATAATTATAATATGTGTGCATTTAATATATTTTTTTAATCTATAAAATTCAATACGAAAATATAAAATATTTTTAAATTTGAATTTAGTTTTATTAAAAAAATTAAAACTAAAATTTTCAAATTTAATTGAGTTGAATTTGTCAAATTTTATATTTTTAGAAATTTCATATTTATATAAGTAATAAATTTAATTACAAAATTCAAAATCTAATTTAAGTATAAAATATAATATTTTACCTCCCAAAATTTGAAATTATTATTTTTGTCTATTCTAATGACTATAGTCAAATTAAAACCAAAGGATAAAATTTTGAATTATTTCAATGCTTTCAAAAGTAAAATTGTATCCTTAACATTTATCCTTAACATTTGAAATTGATACAATTACAAAACTTAAAAGCAGAATGTATTCTAATTTATAAAAATGTAGGGAAGGTCTCATTTTCTCACTGATTGTTCAAATGATTTACATTATAAGCATAATCATTATAAAATGAAGAAGTATATCTTTTTCAAGTGACTAAAATAAAAAAAATAAATTAAAACTTAATTGGTCTCAAGCATTTTAACTGCTGAGTTGATCAAATTAATCAATATATATATATATATAGGCAGAAGGAATATATATTAACAATGTAGTTAATTATTCTAATTTTAATAAAAAGTTAATTAAGAGATACAACTTTTACTAAGTAAAATTAATTATATAGTTATTAATGATTAAATAAAATACTGAAATTGTATCATTCCGATAGAAAATTGAAATTCCAATGGTTTGAAATTTTAAACCTTGCTCTTAGTTCTTGTTGGTGTTTTGTCAATCATATTCAAAGTTTTCCTTTATATTGTATTTTTGCACTTTGATAGTGGTTAATGAGAGCCTCTGAAGTTTTTACACTTTCTCATTGCTTGTTTCTGTTTTTTTTTCCATCTCCATTAGATACTTATTGAGGTGGACCATCTACAAGCTGCTCCCTGTCCCTTTCTTCAAATTAAAGGAACAAATAAAGAAGTAGTTTCAACTGCAGCTTCCATTCTCAGTCTGCATGGTTCATACACAACAAAGGTTCATGTAGATTTTTATGTTGACTTCTCTCTTTCTACCTTTGTCAAATATTTGTTGTGGTTGAGTCTCAAAATCAAATATCTTATATGTCAGAGTTACCTCCAAATTATTCTCGAAAGCTTGCCCGATTTTGGAAATGAATCTGATGGAATTCACAATCATCAAGCTGCTAGACTGCAGGACTTAGTGGAATTTATTCAGACACAAGTAAGTTAAGATCATCTTTCTAAAATAACCTATATTCTTCCTATTCTGAAGTTAACTGCTCTATTAGCATATATGCTGCAATCTAACTGCACTGTAATCATGTCCTTTAACTTTAGTAAAGAATCATATAGTATGAATAAAAAAATCTGAAACAAGTAAAGAATCAATAAGATAGAAGTTCCGAAATAGAATTGGCTCTGTAAACTCACTACATCCACACGTAAGTTGTTTTCAACCCAATTGATTTGATATCTTCACATCCGAGATACAACCACTCGATTAGCAAATCCCGCAACCTCACAAGCAAACATCATACCACAATCTTAGCTCTTCATTCTCAATACGCACTACTTGCTATCAACTGAATTTCCTCTTTTTAGGCCAACAACAAACTCTTAAAACCTATCCTCATTACACCATCATCCCTCTTACTAGCCTCCTTTGTCAAGAACCCCTATAACTCGGCCAAATAAAGACACCGTGATGGTTTACTTGTTTAATCCACCACCACGACCCCAAGTACATCTTATGAACCAAAACCCACTTAACCCCGCAGTGACCTCTTATGATTCCACTCGATTCAAAGGAAAGAGGAAAGGAACATACCTGTGATTCATCAATCAAAAGATTAATATGTTGCTATGGTGGAAAAAGTGCTCCTTCATATTGCCATGGAAGGTCCATGTTCACCTTCAATCAAATCATTGGAAATGAATGACTCATTTCCAATAACAAAGATCCATGTCTCTACAATATGAGCATGCATAGAGCTTAAAGATTGCGCAAGCTTTAGAAACTTATGATATTTCTCACACAAGGAAGCCGAGAAGGACTGCTACACATATAGGAGGAAGAGGGAAAAAGAGAGGAAGGGGGTGTTATCTATCAAATGCATGAATTGATACAAAAAACAAAGTTGTAAATATTTACTGATTTTTGTCGTTCTTATTCCCATTGAAGTGCTTGTTGTCGGAAGGCTCTTCGCTATCTATAAACCAAATCTCGTCTGTGTCTTAGATGTTTTCTAAACTCTCCTCTCCTACAACACCCCTTTTCTTCTTTTTAAAGCTTGGACACATTGCCTTTATTGCACATCGTGCAGTAATGCTGAAAACTGCACTATGTGTAGATGCAACAACTGCATGCAGTTGTAGCCAACATCTCTCACTCGTCCAAGTTAAGCTACAAAGGCAAATGACCACATCGACCAAAGAGGTACTTAGTCGCGTAGACTAAATAGGGCCGGAATCCATAACCACAAAGACTAATAGAACAACATCCAATTCATACCTTAAGAAAATGGTTCGTGCGACAGTAAGCACATTTAACAATCAATACTTAGAAAGTTGTTACATCTTACTTAGTCGCTCATATATGACACTTAGTCAACTCTCATAATGACACATAACCTTTCTCTTGGTGGAATACATCTGTTATCTAGGAAATATCCAATCTCCAGTGACACACAACATTATCTTGGAGATATCCATGTCTTGCTATTTACCCAAATTAAATAATCTTCATTTACATCAATATGAACATCTCTAATCCCTCACAGTGATTATTATGTCAAGAGCATGTTCCATATTCAATATTCACAATTATTTCTGTACATAATAGCAATGGGTCAACCAGTGAATAACATCAATAGATATAACTATTTAATCTTCCTTTTCAGCTAAAACCTATTTATTTTAATCAGTCGCTTTCTTAGTTATGCTCCATTAACCAAATCATCTATACCTATAGGAT
>JBAMIB010202147.1:0-12561 GCA_037177415.1 Kaempferia rotunda
ATTCCAAATCAAGGAATTCAATTCAATTCAGTTATTTACTAACTCATTCCAAATCAAGGAATTCAATTCAATTCCTGATGGAATTCAATTCAATTCCATCACTTAAAACCATTCCAAACGGGGTGTAAATCTTATACAAATTTGGTTGTGTTTACCTACGAACAGAAATGAAAAAACAGACAATACTACAACAAAAATAAAGCCTAGGAATACAGAATACTCGTGCACAATATTATAAACATCGGCGCCGCCTAGGCCCTAAGCGCCAACCAGTCATACTAAAATTATACTAATCAGTCTAGACAATCTTCCAACCTAGGAGGGATTAAACGGCCCTAAACACCGACTCATCAGCCAAATGTCCAGGCACCATATAAATATTACAATTTTTCATAATTTTTTTAATTTAAACTTTTAAAATTAAAGCATAATTAAAAAAATAAAATGCATCCATTTAGCTCAAGTTTTATAAGCCATAAACTTTGGTTCAACAAGAAAATCAATTTGCTAACTTGCCCTAGGGGCTAGCACCAAACTCATGAAAGAACTAGTGCCATGAGAATAATTTAGCATCCGAATATGAAAAAGATGTCCACAATGATGATATTAAAATTGTGTCAGATGAAAAATAAATTATTAAAAATTATAGAGAAACATATAATAAATTTGTAATATTTTATTAGTTATATAATTATGAATTCATTTTAAATTTAATATTATTGTATTAGAATTATATAATATAATTTATTATGTAATTTATATTAATACCGGTAAATCTACCTAGTTCTCACCTAGATGACCTAGGCGCTGGTCTGACATCCAACTAACTCTAGCAAATTTTATAACCTTGCTCGTGCATAAAATAAACATGGTTCGAATGATTCATGTTTGATTTGGAATGAGATCATGGCCTTCAGTTCTCTTCAAAGAGGTTTCTGACTTTCACAACATGGTCAATTTTGAGAGGTGAGTTGACTTTTATGTGCTCTAGCTAGGCCTGAAGGGTGTTGACTACAGTGTTGGCTTGGCATTTGGGACGAAGCGCCAGAGATCTACTGCAATATCCACCTCTTTCTTTTTGTGAAATTTGTAAAGTTGTGGCACATCATACCGCAGCTACAATATCAACAAACAGAATTACTTGTCGCTAAAAATGTATATTAATTTGGAGGATAGAAACATGCACAAAAATCCATCTCCATTACTTGGATCGAAGATGCAAAGAGAGGAGGGAAGGAAAGATCACAAAACTATATTAGTAACTCAATCATTTGTGTTCATCTTTAGTTACTTTCCCTACTTCTTCCTCATATTTTCCATCCAAGTAATCAGACCGACCATTAAAGAACTGAAAACCTTTGGTAATGAACATAGCCAAGGTTATCTATCACAAGAATGTTCACAGATTAGAATACCTCACATAAAACTTCTGCAGTTCTGGCATTCAAATCTCGAACGGCAATTTTCTTTATATGCTGTTCACCACAAATAAATGAGACCATAGTTAGGGGGGTAGCCAAAACAACTATAATGCATGGGAATAAGTATTTTATTCTAGACAGAAGTATTCCTGTGTTTGTTTGTAAAGATGAATACCAAATTTTATGAAATTGAGATTTCTCATTTTCCTCAGGATTTTTTTTTTTCAATCTTATCTATGAATAATTTAGCCTTATTTTTCAAGAATACATGTTCTAACTCTCTCTATATATTTATCTTAAGAATGAGTAGAGAAGAGTGCATGATTGAATCCACTAGCACACAACAGTCAATTGGGCTTGTTGGAGTGAAACCAGATGAGCTCAGTGGTGCTTGTTGGACTTAGAATGGGTCATCTTGTCACTCTATTGCGGGAATAGTTTTGCCTTATTTTTCAAGAATATATACTCTTACAGTTTTACTTATTTAACTCTCTAAAAAACATATATTATGAACAAATAAGGTATAACGCACGGTTGGATCAAGTTGGGCAAAACACTGAATTGGGCTTATTGAACCAATGAAAGCCGCGTGGCCAATTAAGCTGGTTTGGCAGGTGAGCTAGGCAGGTTGAGTGGGTCTCAATTGAAATGGAGGGCTCAGACCAGAGGGTAACGCAGGTTGCGCCTACAAGCAAAATATACCAATTGGACTAGATTGTGCAACCTAAACGAATGAACACAATTTTTCATATAGAAATTTTATCATTGTTAAAATTATTATAACATTCCCACAAGCCAAACAAGAATAATTATTCTAAGTCTATTGCACTTAATAAACCAAACCAAGGATAACTCAGTCCTAATATATCCATTGTCTATTTCATTCCCTAGGAATAGGTATTCCATTCCTTATTCATTCAATCCCAAAATCCAAATACACCATCACAGTAAAAACTCTTGTTATAAAGCATCAAGATGATAATGTGTATAACAATTTTAGATCCATTAAAGGAATCTCTCAACTAGGAGAAGAGAAAGTGCTACTGACATAAGAAGCAGCACATTTAATTTTAGAAAGCCTAAAAGAACGCAAAAGAAAGCAACTTACATCTCTGGTGGTAGTTTTATGCAAAGAGTAGACTGCAAAGGAAGCAACCTGTGGAGAATCAGCAAGGAACTTGAGGAACCAAATCATTGCTAACTAAACCATGTATGCAAAAAGAACAATCTTTACCTTCAAAGCCTTTGCAAGAAACTCGATGTCAGATCCTTTCCTTCGAGTTCCAAAGGGAGGATTCATGACAACAGTGTCCACCAAATGATCTGCAACAGTAATTTAAGATGTCTACTATGTTTATTTCTCCAATAAGAAAAGAAAGAAATAATTTCAACAAACAAACTTTTCTTCGCACTGTTTTCAAGTAGCGATGTACCAAAAGATCCAGGCTATGTTTCAACATGGTTTTAAATGGGAGACTTCTGACCAACTCGTGACTTTCTGCTCGATTTAGGTTGAAGCAGATTGTAGCATGGCAGGGAATCATTTCCACCTGCCAAATGCTTCTGGTCCTCTGTTTCCGCCTAAGGAAATGGAGGAAAGAGTATCACATTTTTTTTTTTGATGTAGGCTAATTTATAACTTTAGATGTGGACTTAAGCCTTTCGGATCGTGGTTGAGTCTGACGAGTTGACAGATCCATTCTCTCATCCAAGCGAACTATTTCTATTGTTATTAGAATGGACCTATCCTAGCCATGTTGAGGTTGGAAAGGGCTTATGTGATAGTGTAATCTTACCACTAGACTTCAAATGCATTTTCTGAAAATAGGTCCACAAAACCTAGTGGTGAACTAATGAAGAAATATAAGCTTAGATGAATGGCTAATATAGACATGGATTTATGCATTCTGGGATGAAAATTGGTTGGCTGACAAGTTAATGAATCGATTCTCTCACCTAAGTGAATCATTTCAGATGCATCTCATAATTTTAAATATTTACAACATAGTAAAGTTCCACAAATATATGCTTGGAAACAAAAGAATAGAAAGTCTATTTGGTGTCTTGATAATGAAAACATTTGTCTTTGCACATAAAAAAAAGAGATCTTGGGTTGGGATTACCTCTCCATCTTAAGTTGTTAATGTCACACTGTAGGAAATCCATTTCCAGCTGCATCAACATATATTAACCAAAAGGTTCGAGTTAGCCTTTTTCTGCACATGTGATGTATAAAACCATGAAAAACAAAAATGAATAAATAAGGAATTGATAGTGACAATTAGAAAGGAAAAAAATCATAATCGAAAGTATTCTGAATCAATTAGTACAGAATATGCCAAATCAGTTTCTTATAATCTCCAACATTGAAAATTTAGAACTTATATCACATTTAATATACACTTTAGCTAGTCACCTCTAAAATTAGCAGGCAATCTTTTATTTGTTTAGAATTCAGACAGCACAAACCATGAAACCAAATACCAAAATGTCATTGCGAGGAGTGATGACATATTACAACTTTAGAATGTAAATAACGCTACCTCCAGATCTACAACATTTTCTGAAGCAATCTCTAGAGATTGGGAATCGATGTCAATGCCAATGACCTGCCTGTGTGCATGTAACAGAAGTCATATGCATTATCAAATAGATATATCAATCAGAACCACCAAACAATATTCTATTAACATATTTCAATATATAATGAAAAAAATATTTAACAACGTAAGTCATTTTAAAAGCTTATACCAAATTAAAAGGTTGAATTCAGTGTGAGAAACTAGCAAAAATATGAGAAGTGATGCTTACTCTGCATCCAAAAGTGCACTTGCTAATCCTAACGTACCACAACCACAGCCAAAATCAGCTACAATCTTGCCACTTATATCTCCATATGTATTTTCTGCCTGTCAAAAATAATGAAAAAAAGGAAATATAGAAATATTGTTCTTAGAAGTAGTTCTGGATAATTTGATTAGCAAGGAGTTGAAGTAATAGATTGTAAGGGGATTTAATGGAATTCACCATAAACAAAATATAAAAAGGAAAAAGTAATCCAAAAGCAAGATATATCAACAAAACTCGCACGGACTGAACTTCTTAGGGATTAAGTGTTTTAAATATTAAAACTATCATCTTAACATACAAAAGGAACCTCCCAAATTAACGCACATTACTTAGTAATTAAATAAAACACTTAGCTTATGAAAGCAAGATATCCAACCTCTATTTTGAATCAACGAGCCAATCAGAATGAATTATAGAAGCTAACAACCAAACTCTCTCCTCATTTACCCATATTCATCCATCAAAATATATAAAGGGTATGTTTGCTTGAGTGTAGAAAATGCAATAGAGGATAAAGAAATAAAGTAGGGATAAAAAAAATTTAAGTAAAGAAAAATGAAATTTATGTGTTGTGTTTTGGTTGGAGGGAAGGAAAGAAGAAGGAAAAACTAATTTTCTATAATAGCCTCATCTTCTACCAAAGGTGGACATGGGTGCAAAAGACTAAAGAGATATCAGGAGGGCCCTCAGAGGCAGAGCCGACTGGAAGCAAAAACAAGGAATTGCAAGGATAATTCTACCAGATCGGGATGGATAAATTTGGAGAGAAAGAAAAACATTTATCCCATGACCTTTGCTACGCAGCTTTGTAGTTTCTCCAAGGTAATAATCAATTTTCTCACTCTTCATTGTTTCCTTCCTGCTCTTGTTTCTTTCTCTTATAGAGACACAGCCTAAAAAATTTTCAGAGTATTTTAAACTCTTAAAGACCAAACCAACATTCAAACTGTAGGTATCACAATTAAGCTTGAAAAATCAGAGTATTAAAAATAAAAATAGAGAAACTTTATTATTTTGATGCCGGAATTGCCAAGTGCCTGTTTTCCAAAGCCTAACATTTAACAAATTTGCACCAAAATGGAATATCGAGGAAGCAAAATCTACTGCAAAGATAAAAGGCAAAATATTGATGGAATTACTAGAGGATCACTGTTCCAAATGTGGTCCTGTGGGATATTGTTCGAATTCTATCTGCGCAGCCAGAAACAAAGATCATCTCCCAATAAATCAACAAAGAAAGGTAATATCTTTCCTATTTCTATTCCAAAGAAATCCATCAAAGAGCACAAATAAGTACACAAGTGATGGAATCACTCAATTGCCAGGAATAAAGTAGAGTGGAAGAGAAAAGAGAACATATTCGACGACAAGAGGAACAACACCGAACCTTTGGGTGGGAGAACTGCTGAAGAGTACCAAGGAGGCCCTCGAGCTGCTTCAGCTTCATCTCGAAGCGGATCAAAGGAACCCTAATGCGATGCGACAGTGCGTCAAAGCCGCTAAAGCGTGTTATAACACGAATAAAACGTTAGAATGCGAAAAAACGGAATCGGTGTTAATGGCATATATCGGTTCAGGGACGATATATTTCCAAAATAACTTGTCCATAATATTATTTTTTATTTAATAAAGAATAATTCAATAATTTAAAATTAGTATGAAATTACAATCGTAATTCTTATAAATTATTAATTCGAATTAAAAAAAAAATCTGAACCAATATGTGAATGCCCTCTCAAAGATTTGTTAACTTGAATAGAAATAAGAAAAATAAAATGTTTCCTTTATTTTTATATAGATTTAAATTAGGCGTAAATAAAGAAAATAAAATTGTACCCTAAGCATTTTATCACACACATGTGAATATCTATTTTTTTTATATTTAATATTATAATTCAACCTCTAAAAATATCTCTAATGCAAGTTTTTTAAAAGATTTGTAAAACTAAAAAAGTTTAAGAATGATTGTGAAAGATATGTTTGAGCTTTTTAGTTAAAAGTATGTTTAATTTTTTAAACATACAAAATCCGAAATTCATATTTGAATGAAAACTGGGCCAGGATTGACTAATGACACCGGCAACCAAAACCAAGGCTTGGCACAAGCCACGGAGCTAATAATCATTTATAAAATAATATTATAGATATGGTTTTTAAAACAAATACAAGTTGCATCAATCGTCAAAGTTGTACTTTTTTATTTTAATAAATATATTCGATAAATTATAAAAAATATACAAAACAATTTAAATTAAATTAAAATTTATAAGTTAATTAAATATTAAATAAAACTATAAATTTAATTTAACTAAAAAAGCATGAGTTAATTAATTTATTAATTAAAAATTATAAATAAATTAAATTTTAAATCATAATTAATTAAAAATTAAGTGAAAATTATATAGAGATATTAAATAAAAAATAATAAATAAAAATATGTGATTTATATTGTAAGACTCTTAAAAAGTTATATGGAGATTTTTTATTATGAAAAGAATAATAATTTTTTTAAATTAGGAATAAAAAAAAATTATTTATAGGTTTAATTATTGAAGATGCCATAATAGATTTTTTTTACTTTGATGTATTCACCGGCACATTAGAAACTAAAAAAAAACAATTGAGAGATTTAACTATTAGAGATGTTCTAAATTTCAAGATGTGTTTGATTCAAATTACCATGTGTAACCTTGGTTATGTAATCAAGATTATGAGAAATAAAATATAATATTATTTGTTTTAAATATAGATAATGTAATAAAAATTTATTTTTGGAAAGATTTTAATATATAATCAAGTTTAATAAATGATATACCTACCGGTTAAAAAAAATAAAAAAATGTGGACATTCAAGGCATAAAATTATTATACACACACAAAATTTTCACATTAAGGATCAAATGTTGCGGACCGTCCTCTTTGCATTTTTATTTATTTTTCATTTTTTTAACTTACATATATATCATTCAGTATTTTATCTTTAAAATTCAGAGGTTGAATTATAATATAGTAAGATATAAATAAATTTTCAAATTAAAATTTTAAAAAATCATTCCATATGTTTTTTTCGATATCTTTCTTTAATAAAATTATTTTCTTCCCTTTAATTATGATTTGTTTATATTTATATGTGCAATTTCGCTATTTGAAAAAAAAAAAAAAAAAAAGTACTCCTTTATTTCCTGTTATATGTTGAAACGGGAAGAGTTTTTTCCATAAAAACTTGAGGGTAATTTTTTTTTTAATTTTTGGAAAAACTATGAAGGAGGTGAACTGAAAGTTTCCCATCACTTTATAGTTTATAAGGAGGAGCTACACGATCTTCTGCTTCCACAACGCCGCAGAGAGAGAGAGAGAGAGAGAGAGAGAGAGATGGCTTCGATCGCCGTCGGCGATGCCCTACCGGACGGAGAGTTGGCTTGGTTCGATGAGAGCGACCAATTGCATATGATCCCCGTACACTCACTCGCCGCCGGCAAGAAGGTCGTCCTCTTCGGAGTCCCCGGCGCCTTTACACCCATTTGCAGGTAAACTTCTCTCACTCTTGTTCTCTCCTCAAGCCGCCCAAGTCGATGCCATTAGTCCCCTTTGTCTCTCTCTCTTTCTCCCGCAAGAATGTTGTTTTACCTCCCTTTTGTATCGCTTACTTTCGGGTTCTGATTGAAAACCCCAAAATTTTCTAGATTTTTTCTAATCTCGCGATCAGATCGGCCACAAACGTCTTTAATGTTGCTTTCAGATCGCACCTTTTTTTTTAAGGTTTATGCGAGTCCCTTTTTTTTCTCTCTCTCTACGGCAGTGATCTGCTTGAATAATACCCAAACCTTTCTACTTGAATATAATATTTCTGTTGGTATTTTGAATCTACTCATCGGATCATTGAAATAGTGTCGGATAATCAAGATCTGGCACTAGCACTTGCGTTTACGACGCTTGATGCTTAATTTTGCTTCAGCTCCTTTTGTCCTGTTCATTTGTGCTTCCTCATTCAATCTGAGATGATTTTACCCCCTTTTTGCTTTCGCAGCATGAAACATGTCCCCGGTTTCATTGAAAGTGCAGAGGAACTCAAATCCAAAGGCGTCGACGAGATCCTCCTCATCAGCGGTAATTTCCCCCTTTTTTGTGTGATTTTGTTCTTCTATCGGCCTTAGACTTCTAAAAATCTTCTTATTTGAGTTTTTTTGTTTGTCTTTTTAAATCTCTCACATTGGTTTTTTTTCCAGTTTCCAAATTTATCAATTTGCTCGTCACTACAAAGTTTTTGTGGCAATTCTTTTCAGTATCTTTCTGACTTGTATTTCCCGGATGTGTCAACTCAGGAATAAACATTACAAACAATGATTTTTTGCCTTGGATGATAAATTTAAAACCAAAAAATAACAATTTTTTTATATTTAATATCTGAAAATTTGAAACTATGAATTCTTGCTATATTTTAGAAAACTATTGTAAAATCCATGAATCTCTTGCTACGCAGTTAATGATCCATTTGTGATGAAGGCATGGGCGAAGTCGTATCCTGAGAACATGCATGTGAAATTCCTAGCTGATGGCTCTGGCACTTACACTCACGCCCTTGGGTTGGAACTGGACCTCTCCGGTAAGGGTTGGGCACTCGATTGCGAAGGTTTGCTCTCCTCGTTGACGACCTTGTGGTGAAAGTTGCGAACATTGAAGAAGGGGGAGAATTCACTATATCTGGTGCGGAAGAGATCCTAAAGGTCCTCTAGGAATCACCATGTTAATTTGCTATGTAGTTAGTTATGTTAGTTTGCTTGTTAGGCTACTAGTTAAGTGACTATGAAACTATTTGATTGAATAAAGTATCAATTCTTAGAGTGATATTAATATGGCGCCATCAGATGATATTATCCGAATTATAAATTATAAATTTGTTGATTTATTTCAATAATATTGTTTATCTATATTTAAAGAGCAGCTTTCGATTAATGTGAGTCGCAGAAAAGGCCAGATCATATTGGATCTAATGTATACAATTCTATCTTACATTTTGTAAGAGTTAGTTTTTACGATTCAAATATGTGACATCAAGATTACATAGCAATAACTTTATATTCTAAGGCTTTTCTTCAATGACAATGATAATATTTATACGAAAACAAAAATATATTCAATCGTTATAATATTCATAGTTGTTATAATATATTATTATTAATGTAGATAAAAAAATTGCAATATTTATATTTTGACGATAAATAAAAAAAAATATTTTTTAAATTATTCTAATAATTTTTAAAAATATTTTACCCTTAAAAATTCTTAACAGAAAGCAAACCTTTTGGTTTTTTTTTCCTTCTAAAACCCAAAAATAGTATTAGTATTATGGTCAAAATGTATCTCTTGATTTTTTAAATTCCATTTGGAGACCTTAGAATTTAGAGGTATTTTTAAAATTGCAATTTAATAAAGAGGGGTAGGTAGTTTTGCCTCTTTTTTTCCCAAACTGCGTAGGTGGTTTGAAAATGTCTAAATCGAGTAGTCTACAATCTATAAAATTCCTATTTTACCCTTCCAAAGAAAAAAAAAAGGAACATTATGAACCGTGAAAATATCTTTCTCATAAAAAGTGACCTGCGCTCGAAGCAAAGACGACTGATGGCGAACAGGTAAACTTTTGGTGAATGGTACAGGTATTTCTCCGACGAACAGTTAGTCTATGCTGCCTGAAAAAGTCGAACGGGGACGAGGTGACAAACGGCGGGCCGGTGGGAAATATTTTTCAGCGAAAGGTGCAGGTTATTGTACATAGAAAAGAAAAGTTAGTTCGGAGAAAACCTAACAAATGTAGCTCTGGTGTAGGTTATTCTTTGATGAACAGTGCATTGCATAGCTCTGGCCGTCTTCATGAGACAGTTGCTCCCGACCACATGGTTCCCTGATACCCTTGAAGTTGAAAGCGATGAAACCTGGCTCAAGATAGTGGCTTTGCTAGTTGTTTGTTATTTGATTTGAGAATGGTTGAAGGGAGGTATAAGCAAGTGTAACGTGAGGTTCAAAAAATTCAAGTATTTGTAAGATACTTTGAACTAGCCTCCTAGAGAGGTTGTAAACCTAGTTAGACGATGGTAACATCTCAAATTGTCCTTACCATTGTTGTAGGCTGGGAAATGTTTGTTATATTCATCTAATAATGATTTTTGTTATTGTAGAAAGACCAATCACTTTTTTTTATGAAGAGGTAAATAGGATATCACCAAAAAAAACACATACAAGTTAATGATAAGGTGAGTCCTAATCACGTCACGTTCGAACAACTATCAGATCAATGTGGGTACTCATCTTACCATCTAGTAGATAGTGTCATACCCGAAGGCAGAACACTGCTAACATGAGTTGGTGTATGCACAGATACACCAACCTAAACCCCACCAACACATCGCAAACCTGACACGATTGTACATACATATGTTGCAATTACACTAGAATTGTACAAAACAATTAAACTATACCTCTTTGCAGTATAATTCGGAGAGGAGGGATTACTGTCGGCGTGAAGATTCTTCCAGAAGTATATCTTTCGATCTCTTGCTCACCGTTTGAAGAACGATTACAAGCGAACCGTCCTTACTCTTCCACAAACCAAGTCTCAACCGCATCTTGGATGTTTCACGTTCTTCTCTCTTGCACTTGGACGAACCAAATTCTTCCTCTTCATGTTGTTTATAAAGAAGAGGATAAGGGAAGAGTGGGGAGGGGGCAACGTGTGCAGTAATTGCACATACCCACTCCCACGACAATGTGTGAGCACATGTTGTCCACTTCTAACATCTCTCACTCGTATAAGTTAAGCCATAAAGGCAAATGATCGCATAGATCAAAGAGGTATTCAGTCATGTAGACCTAATAGAGCTAGAGTTCATAGTCACAAAGACTAATAGAACAACATCCAATTCATACATCAAGAAAATGGTTCGTGCGATAATAAGCATATTGAGCAACAATGTTAAGAAAGTTGTTACACCTTATTTAACTACTTTCATAATGACACTTAGTCATTATTATAGTGGCACATAGCCCTTTCTCCCGGTGGAATATATTCGTTATTTAGGAAATTTACAATCTCCCAGTAGTACACATCCATTATCTTGGAGATATCCATGTCTTACTATTTACCCAAATTAAATAAACTCCATTTAGATTAATATGAACATCTCTAATCGCTCATAATGACTATTATGTCAAGAGCATGTTTCATATTCAACATTCACAATCATTTCTATATATAACAGAAATGAGTCGACTAGTAAATAACATCAAAAGATGTAAATCTATTTAATCTTCCTTTTTAGTTAGAATTAATTCATTTTAATTAGTTGTTTTTTTAGTTATGCTCACTAGACCGAATTATCCATAGCCATAGGATACACACTAAAGTAATAGTCACCGATTAAAACTTCAAGTAAACAGCTAAATAATCACTTAGGGTAAAAGTGAGATGAACTTATAATCTCAAGGGTCTTACATAGTAGAGAAACATGGATTTATTTTTCTACTATCCTTATTTTCGCTATAGGACATGTGGTATGAATTATATACTACGATATTTTTTTCTTAAAAAAGAGTGCATATTGTTCAAATTTTAATATCGTATAGATTTTGATCTAGATATACCTAATGTCTAATCTTGAATTCAACATATGAATTCCAATTTGGTCTTAAACAGGTTCTAGTCCGGACGCCCCTAGGTCAATGTAACGACTATTTAGCTGTTTTCTTTTTATATAAAGAGTGCATGTTTTCTCAAAGTATAATATCATACAAATTTTGATCTAGATATACCTAATGTTTAATCCTGAATTCAACATATGAATTCCAATCTAACCTTAAACATGTTCAGTAAATGGTGGAATCATTTACTTCAATCACTTTTCACACATAAATGATCTCATCTTGACACAATTATAATGTGGCCCCAGCTTATAGGAATGTAAGAATTTTAATAACTGCACAAGCTAACAGTTACATAAGCAGTCCTATAAGCATTGGCCTTACCCTCATTCATACTCAACAAATAGAGATGAGTATCCATGTGAGAGGACCAATCACAACCTGTCACATGCTTACCGAGACTTTTTATTTGAATATAACAAAAATAACATATACACACTGAATAGATTATGGCAAATCACACTATCAAATCACAGTATTTGATTGATATTATAATATTGTTACATTCTACGAAGTCCCAAAGACTTCACATGTTCTTTCCATGACTCTCTATTCATTGACTTTGTAAAAGGATCAGCAAGCATAGCACGCGTAGAGA
>JBAMIB010202254.1:0-12561 GCA_037177415.1 Kaempferia rotunda
TTATTTGGCCGGGTTTTGGGTTTGGTTATTTTCAATATTTTCACTTTTAAACCCCTTAAATTTTCATATTTAACAGTAAAAATAATTATTTGGATTGTTAATTTTAGTTCTAATGAAATTAAACTCATTATTCACATGATTATTATCTCTCTTTCATAATCTATATATATTATGTCTTTATATTGATGATTATAAAATAATGTGATAAATTAAATGCAATTAGCGTAGACCGACCATGGTTTGGAACTGTCGGTTCGCTAATTAAAAAAAATATCTTAGGTGGCGTTTGATTTGAGAGGTAGGAATGAGAATGAATTTGATAGTAGACTAGAATGAGAATGAGAATGAATTTGATAGTATACTAGAATGAGAATGAGAATGAATTTGATAGTAGACTGGAATGAGAATGAGTTTAGTCATTCCAATACTACTGTTTGGTTTATAAGTTCTGATTATGTATGATTACCTATTTTGAAATTAAAATTATTATTATTTTCTTTTTTTATTTTCCCCTTCCCTTTTTTTCTTTTTGATTATCTATTTGAATTTTTTTCCCATTTTTTCCTAATTTTATAATTTTTTCTTTTCATTTTTTCCTATTTTTGTTTTTTAAATTTTTAATTTTTTTAAATATTTGTTTTGTTTTTTTATAATTTTTAAATTTTTTTACTTTAAAAAAAAAATTAATTTTTTAGATTTTTTAATGTTTTAGGAGGAATGGAAATGAAATTCACCAAGTCATATGAGTTTGGCGATTCGCCGATTCCTATAAATTTGGAAATCATTCCCAAATTGTAATTCCCACCCACAATCCAAACGTTATCATTTACTATCATTTCATTCTCTCATTCCTAAACCCACTAACCAAACGCCACCTTAACATTAATCTTGAAAGGCAGTTATGATTTCTTGATTCAGAATTCTTGATTGGGAATCATGATTCACGACGGTTTAAGATTATTATTTTTATATTTATAAAAATTGATAAATTTGAAAAAAAAAATAAAAATATAATAAAGGACTTAACTTATTTAAGTTGTCTACGTATCATTTTAAGATATTGGGAAATAAAGCCCACGTAATTCAATTATTTTTTTACCCTTATTACCTTTGGAAGTGATATTACTCACTTCAATTTCTTGTTCTCGTAGTGGTAGTTGTATCAAACTCTTCTACCTTATAATCTGACAATTTTGCAACTCTTGTCTAATCATCAAGTACGCTTGTGCTTCCAAAGGGCCACTGCGTTAGGACAAATGCCCCTTGTGATTTACCCCTTCCAGAGAGTGTGGGGCCGCCCCGGAGGGGCTGCTAAGGTGACGACTTCACTTTTTGCTCCAATTATCCTTATAATATTTGTGAGTTTTTTTGTTGTAATGGTTTACACCCATTCCAATTTGAATAATTGACAAGGTGTTTGCTGTAACCTTTTCAATCAATGTCTTCTCAATTCCTTTTGAACCTAAGTTTTAGACCATGAAGGAATGCAAATAATTGTTGCTTTCATCTTGAGAGCATTCAATATGATTGTTAAGAAATCTTAGCTCATTGAAGTCTTAGTGGGGTTTTAGGATCATTGCCTCTTATTTCCTCAGAGTTCTCAATTAAGGAAAGTAAGCATGCATGCCTTGCAATTCAACAATTTCATCTTAAGTTGTATGAACTCGTGGACGACCTCATATTGTTCATTCTTTCTTCAAGGTCCACATATTCCTTGTGGCTCACTATTTGATCCATGCTAAGGGCTAGTTCAATAGTTGTTTCTCACACTTTGTCTAACTTTCAAGTCAATTTGTCTATCTTTGGTGCTCATGGTTTTTTGTTTGCTTGTGGTTGATGAACCACCTCATTGTTGATGGATCACTCTGTGAGAACTCACTAGAGCCTTCTCTAGCATTGACGTTACACAGGTGTTTTATGAATTGGTTATTAGTGTAGCAAAAAGCTCTGATACCCCTTTCTATGCGCCTGGCACTCATGCGTCTCAAGTGGTGGATGTGTCCATTAGGCATAACCTTTAAGATTAATTTGATTTAACATAATTAGTTATTTTAAGATCTTTTAAAAATAACTTAAATCTAAAGATGACAAAATTTGGTATCTAGTATTAGTGAATATTTTTTTGTGTTCTAACTTTTGTCTTGAAGAGACCAAGAGATTACGTTAGCAAACAATAAGAACTAAACATGCCAGTTTGATTAAATATCTAGTTTCTTGTCTTCCTTTGTGTTCTCTTACCTTTGATTCAAATGTCAACAAATAACTAGGATTTGACACCTCATTTTGATTAGATAAAAATTTATTTTATTAAAATAAAAATCATTTATTTTTTTCTATAATTTTTAATTTCTTTTATTGAATATTATTTAATTTACATTATAATTGCAATAGGTGTGAACTCATCATATAAAATTATTTTTTATAAAAAAAATTTTATTTTCAAATTTGAATGTTATTTTATTGAAAACATCTTGAACCCCAAATTTTCTAATTTAATTGAGTGGAATTCAAATTGAATTTCATATATTTAATTTTTATAAATTTAAATATAATATTTTACATCTAAAATTATAAAATTTTAAATCATTTTATTTTTTGGTCCACATAAAACGTTTTTGAGTTTCATATATTTTACTGAAAACATCTTCACCTCAAATTTAACTTAGTTGGGTTCATATCAAGTTTCATATATTTAATTTTTAAAAATTTAAACATAATATTTTACATCCTAAAATTAGAAACTTTTAATCTTCTTACTTTTTTGTCCACCTGAGAAGTGTGGATATGCTGAAGAAACAATATTATTCACTGCATCCAAAAGAGATTTTTTATTTAGATTTTATCAAATAAATTATTAACAAAGTGATATTTGATGGTCTATTATTAATTGCTCAAATCAATTTTAAACAATTACATAGACTAATAAAAATATCAATTCATTTCAAACAAAACTACATCATCAAGACTGAAAACTTCTTCGGCTTAGATTTTCAAAAATTGCTCTAATTTTGTAGAATTTAAAAGTAAAACACGCAAGGATTAGAGAAATTTTCATTTTTTTCCAATTTTTTCTGTAAAAATTGAATAAACTGTGCATAAATTATCATAAAACAAAAGAAAAATAACTAAAGCTAAAAATTAAACTAAAGGCTACAAACTTTTTTAATTCTAAAAAATCGAGAGGATTAAATTAATCAACAAATAAATAAAAGAATGAATATATATTAACAATATAATTAATTACTGGGTAATTAATTAATTAAATTTATGTAGTTTAACTGAAATTGATTATGTTATTATTTGTAATTCAATTAAATAAATATCAAAATTATATTGGTATGACATGATATGAGGATTTTAAACCTTGATTCCAAATGACAGTTTTTTCACTTCTTCCGCTTATCGTTTTGTAAGATAATAATTTTAGCTATTTTTGCTCAATTCTGATTTTGTTTTTGGTTGCTGTACTCCATATTTGATTCCAAATGACAATTTTTTTTCACATTTTTTATCTTTTTATGAGATAATGTTTTAGCTGTTTTTGGCCAATTTTAACTTTTCCTTGAACTAGTTGGTATGGACCGAATGGTTGTTATTTAGTGAAACAATTGTCTGATTCCAATCTGTTGACTTTTTAACCTGTGATTGCCAATTGATGAAAATTTTCAGTGATACTCATTGAGTCTCCATTTGGCTTAACTTGTGAATTTATCTTGATTTTGCATGTTGGTACATAAGTAACTAAACATCATGTAAATTGTTTACACATAAAAAAAATAAAAATGATGAACAAGGTAACACCGGACCTGGGGCGAACGGCTTGACCCCACTGAAGCATACATGATGGTCCTCTCTAATGACTGTATTTTTTTTCTTGTTCAGCTCTAGGTATTTTTGGACTACTTTAATTTGAATAATGTTTTACTGTGAAGATCCTTGTTCATATCTTTGTGTTGTCCCCTTAGTTTAGTTTCATGGTTTCGTTAGATGATGATGCTCTTTCCAATTTTAATTTTTAACTGAGTTCCTTCAAATAATCTCCACATTCTTATAATAAGAGCTACTGAATAATGAATGCTCTTCTAAGACAGTCAAATAACTCATTTTCACAAACTATTCAGGTAAGAAAACAATCATACATGAAGGGAAATTCCATGCCCCATGCAAATCTTGACGTTCTCAATAAACTTATAAACTCTCGTCATGAACTTGCACAGGTACTTCTATTTTGGTGTTTCTAATTATTGCAATTCTTTGCTACTATAGCTAAATAATTTAAAGAGATTTCATTTGTTAATCATTTAGACCTTAACACTTAGTAGTATTCTTTTGGCAATCAATATGGTAACAAATTCTTGTATACTATTTTGTTGTTACCTTGGTTGATATCATTATGAGAAATTGTTTAATTTTCACCTTTATTGGTTGAAAGGTCACAATTGCAGCAAATCCATTGTTTGTTTTCACTAGTGAAAATATGTATTTCAATTCAAAGAGCAAGGCTATAACTCTTGCCTTCAGTTTCCAGAAAAAGCTAAAACTCTTGCAAGCCATAATGACCTTAATACAAATTCAAACCTGCCAATGATTGGCAAAGAAACACTGAGAATTCATTATTTGCTCACACTTCTCTGCCATAACTCTCAGGGACATTTAACAATGCTAAACAATACACTCGAGTACGAACATTTTCACCAAAATATCCTTCAATTTTCTAAGGAACAATTCTTTAGCATATACACACCTACCAATATCTACCTATTTATTCTTCTGGCTTTCCACGGCATAGGATTTCACTAAGCAACGAATCATCACTTGATGATTATAGTGATTTCCCCAAAAGGTCAAAATTCTCCAGAATACTTTTGTAATAATGTAGCCCAAAGAAGTTTTTGATATAAATTATGATTTTCTTGTTCATTTAAACTTTTTACTGGGTTGTTTAGATGATCTCCTTGTTACCTTATTTTGGGAAAATTTCCCAATCTATTATTCTACTTGTTAGCTCAGTCTATCTTGTTCTATCCTTCCTTTGGTGCTTGATCTTTGTTATTCTAACTTCCTAGTCGTTCATTTAGATAATGGAATATAAATCTTATGCTGACTTTGCGATTCGTCCTAACGTGGCTGGGTCACCTGACGTTGCTATGTCATTTTTGCTCGATTTGAGCAAACACGTGAGATGCAAAGCTGATGAGGTATGTTGATGATATAAGGAGTTCATTTCCTTTTAAATGCTGGCGATTAACTTGTGGTTTTGACTTTTGATGTATCTCATTTAGGAGTTCAATGTAATACGAGAATGCAAGAGACAATACTTGAATGAAAGAAATGCAGATTTGGAGCCATGGGATGAGGCATACTTTGTAGGAATGGTGAAATCTTCTGCATACAGCTTGGACTCATCAGTATGTTAAATTGCCTCGGATAATAACATTCGAGATTGCATTCTTTCTAAATCTTTTAGGCCATTTTCCTATGACGGAAGGAAACAGCAGATGCTATCCTGGGGAAATGTTTCCCAGGAAACCCTTCCATGACAATGGAGGTAGATAACACAGTGGGAGAATTATTCCCCCTGCAGCTGCGGTGCAGGTTTGGTTTACCAGTTAAATTAGCTAGAAAGCCACAAGTTGTGTGGAAGCCAGCCCAATTAAATAAAAATATTTTTTAAGTTTTTATAATATTGTTTTTAAACTGTTTGTTGTCTTTAAACAAATAATTTTGAAATTAAAGTTTCTCTACACCTTTCCTTCTTTCCAAGGAGATTATGAAAAGGGAAACACACCTTTTCTTTCTCCCAAGGAAATAATATTAGTAATTTCCTTCATCTTTCTTTCCACCTCAGGTTCCTTGCCTCATAGGAAAGTCATCCTTAATATTCTTTCACCAGAAACTTTCATTACTATATTTTCATTTTTCTAACACTTAGGTATTTCCCAAAGAATGTTATAATGTTTCTGAAAGATATTTTATTTCCTGGAAACTTTTTCAATTTTATCTTAGCAGTTTTATTTTTTCCAGAACTAATAGAAAATGAAAAGAAAAAAAAAGTAAAGAAAAAAATGGCCTTCATCTTTTGGATTTCTCTACAATATAATATATTTTTTAGATAGGATGTTTGAATTTCCCTATATATATATTACTCTCAAACTTATTTTTTGTGAATAAACTTCCATTTCTTTGGAAAAACAAATGGAAAATGATAAAATTATTCATAATAGATATTACAATTTTTTTTAACTAGCTTCATGTGTAAGGATAATCCGGCAAAGGTGGCAACAGTTCATTCTGCATTTACCTTTAAGATAATTTTTATTTATTCCCCTTGAGATAGAGTGCCATATTATACGTGATTTTATTTTATTTTTTTAATGCTTAGAAGGATAAAATTTGGGATAACTATGCATTTTTCCATCTGCATTCTAGTGTTGATCTGTTTGGTCATTGGTGCAGGTCATTGCATCATATTTCTCATTGCCTCGGTGCCTTGAGGGATTGAAAATGTTAGTTGAATCGTTATTTGGGGCAACATTTTGTCAAGTTCCAATGATGCCTGGGGAATGCTGGCATCCTGATGTAGTGAAGCTATCTCTTCATCATCCTCAGGAGGTATGTACAGCTCCATCTATGCTTCTTTTGATACTCCAAAACTTTTAAGAGCAAAGATCTGTAATTGGTTGGGAAACTTTTCTATTTTCTGATTTCATTTATAAAATATAATTTGAAAACTGAAAGAGAAATAAAATAAATATTTAGAATTGATTTTTCTTGACACATTTGAGAGTGAATGATGAGATAATATTTATTTATTTTTTACAAATAAACACATGTTTTGAGAATTACTAATTGAAAATAGAAAATTTTCACGAACCAAGTTTGAGATTTATGCTATCATTTCTTTGGAGTAATAAACATCTTCTAATTCCATTCCTGAACTTGTTCTAATTCAGTCCTTCAAAAGATGGTTTGATGTCTCTTACTAGTACTAAGATCACTCCAATCTCCAATCTCCTTTCTATATTTTACTAGTATACCAACTGCTGTACCTTTACCAGTGCCCTGTAGAAAGAACAATCTTTTTCTTAGCGGTCAGTACTAGCCCAGGCTGATGTGATTAGTGTCTAAATCTATAAATAGTCATTTACTTTCTTTAAACTTCTGTGCTACGATCATGTTTGTGTTGTAGGTTTTATGATTTATGTTGATCTATCATGCTTAGTGACTTATAATTAATGAGATGTGTGATTGGGACAAAGAGGGAAGGGGACAGGGGGATGCAGAAGAACAATGAAAATACATTAATAAAAAAGATTTTCCAATGTTTCTCTCCCTTGCCCTCCTCTCTTCACTCCTATGCATGATCCAGAAACATGCCAAAGTATTCTTGTTAAAAATTGTGTTTTGACATTGAAAATTTTGTAATTTCTAATATCACTTATTTGAATCGCATTGGACCCTTGATATTTCATTGGATCACAAGCCCGTGGAACCATTGTTCTAGGATAACGAGAGACACTCAAGTCATGGTGCAAAGTAGTATGAAGAGAACTCAGAGAACTGAAATTGGAATTGAACCACATAGAGCACTCATAAACATATTGGTCTAGAATAAGCAATCTAGTGTTTAAATCCGCTGCATCCTTTTTCACCGATTATGCCCACTTCCCTGTCTACCATGTTGACGATTTGAATGCATAGAATTGATAAATACGGATGAAGGTTTCTCATCATCGTGAATGCAATTGATGATGTTCATGAGCAACAAAGATTCCGTGAACAATTGTTTTCATTTTGAACTCGATTTTTCTCTCATTATTTTAATATATTTTAAAAATATTGTACCAAACACTTTCATATGGATTAGTATGCTATCTCCAGAGTCTTTCTAGAGGCCTATGACAATGGGAAAACGAGGCACAGGAAGTTGATGATGGAAGTCACTGTGGAAGCCAGTTATACATTTTAACACACACAATATAGCAATGTAGATTAAGTCATTTTTGCAAATGATGCATGCAACCTGTAATTAATATCTAGAGGTCCACTTAACAATTAGCAGTCACAAGTTTCATATCGCTACATCAAAAATTTAATTGAATGTTCCTCTCTAGGAGAAAAATCATCAAATTCCACATTAAATAAACTAAACTAGTTTTTCCCCCCTCACTGCATAGACAGCCAGCATAGATCTATGCTCACCTAGCAGTTCTATAAGAAGAACTGCCTAAATGGATAGCATTTTACATTTAGTCCCTTCTTTAAAATTCGTAGGTGGCAACATATGTGATCGCATAAAGCACATTTTAAAACCTTGTTTTTCACATTGATTGCCATATACTAATTTTTTTTCTCTACTATTCTATGGTTAGCATGTAATATGCCTATTTCTTCTTCCTAATGGTACAAATGATATTGCATGCCAACTTGCATGCTATAGAATGTTGAACACCTATATTTTTCTCCAAGTTTGAAAAGAAATTGAACATTGTCTCTTCAAAGTTCTATTTGCTCGCAAAATAAATGTTTTGATTTCTTCACCAATTATATGCACGTTTCCATATAAAATATTTCAAATCTTGTTTTTTTGTCTCAGGGCGGTTTAGGTTTCATGTATCTGGATCTTTATTCCAGGAAGGGCAAATATTCTGGCTGTGCACACTTTGCTATAAGAGGAGGGCGCCTGATTTCCGAGTCAGAATACCAGCTTCCTGTATGGATGGATATTTCTTTTTTCATTTTCTATAAATTTCAACTACTTGGATATTCTATTGTTCTCTTAACTTAACCAACAGAAGAAGAAAGATTTGATCTTTTGGATTAGTAACAAAATTGGATCTTACTGATTTGCCATTTTGTACCACTTGTACTGAAAAAGTAATCAATGAAATATAATTTTTATAGCTCTATCAAGCTTATTATGTACTGTGGCCTTCTCAACAAACAGTAGTCCACCTCCAACTTTGCTTGGACTGCTAATTGTGCACGGACCGTATCAACTAGTATGGTTTAGTATTCAGATATCTAGGGATCAACCTTAGAATAATTATGCTTGGCTTGGATCAGAACATAACATAGGCAGTAATTTAGATATTTGCATGGATCCATCAAACATGGACATTTGCTCAGAATTGAATATAATTAATAGTTAAACATAATATTTAGACTGGCATATAACTAGTTGAAATAGCTTGTAGTTTTGGAAGTTCCCCCTTTTCGTGATGTAAAATTGATGGATTCTTGGGCAATCCACCTGTACTACATCATATGGACACTCCTAGGCCATAGAAAATTGCCCATGATCTATCTGTTTACTATTTTTCGATAAATTATGCCGCTAGATGGGAAGCATATGTATTTTCTTAGCCATAACATTTCAGCCTTGACTGCACCAATGCTACTCAAAATCTGTGCAGTTAGCTGCAACAATTGATTTTTGGACTACACTGTTTCCTTCTCAATAGTTATATGCATATTTATATAGTCTTTGGATTTGATTCAATATTAAGGTGCAACATGTGAAAGCCAAGATTGAGTTAAACTTGATGGGGTTTTGAATATGTACGAATATTTTACTTTTGGAGTTTATTTCAACCCAAGATTTAAGGAGTTTCAGTTTATGATTAGATCGATATGATTTCGGTACCGTATTGTGCAGTATCGATATGATTTTGATACTTAATTAAATATAAAAAATATTAATTAAAAATATTTTTATTAATATTTGATTGTTATAGATGCTATTACTATCCTAACCTAAACCCTTAAACCCTAAATAAAAATAGTCATAAACCCTAAACTAAGATGAAATAAAATTAGGAGAAAGAAAAAGAAGGAATATTTTTAGAGAAAATGCAGGCCGCCTACCGAGTTAGCCTGCTAAGAGTGGCTTCGTGACCACGCGGAGGCCTCTGCATAGCCTCCACGCGGCATTAAAGTCCTGTATGGTTTGATATCACAAAGTATGTTTCAAAGTTCAAACATTTACTTGGGAGTGGAATGAAAGTCCTGTTACAAATAAATTTGTCTTTTTTATATTAGTAGATAATCTCATGATATTGAAGAAAAATATCTTGTGTTTATATTCTATGCCGATGATATTTCACTAATTGGTGATTATAAAATGATTAACTTGGAGTTCCACTTATACAGAAATCTTTTGGAACCAAAGATTTTAATTTTGAGTATCAAAATTTAAAGCATCATTCTATATCAAGATTCAGTGTGACATTTAGAATGGTACATTTTTGGTACCATGCATTGCTCACATTGGACACCTTAACATGCTTCACAACACTCCATTATCAACTCAATGGGTTCTAATTTTATAATCTTTTGTTCCACATAGTTTGTTTATTTGTAAATGTAAGCCAATAGTAATTACAAAGTCAATTGAATTAAAAATTTGAAACACTGAAAATAAAAAAAAAGTATCTCGATTGCCTAATAGACATTCCGAATATTGTGCATTGGATGAGAACTTTAGTTCTATAGCTCCTTCTGAGATTAATTCATGATATTTTAAGACATCAAATAATGCTCTCTGAATATTTAGAATTAGAAGGAATCTTCATTAATCATGAGTTGGACTTTGTTTGACATAATTAAAACTGGAAAAACTATATGTATAGAATATAAGAATGTATTTTAATTTCTTTAAACTATTGGTGTTTTGGTTGGTGCATCTCAAACCCTCCCCGTTCTTTTAAATATAGCATTTTGATTAGTCTTTTTTATCCTGATGATAAAAAAAATTATTTTAGTAAAACAAAAAAACAAACAACAAAAAACCTAAAAAAACAAAGAAGGATTTTTCTTATGATGTTGATTGACTAAGAATAGACCTACAATAAAGAACCTAGACAATTACTATTTTAGGTTTTATAGAAGAAAGTAATGTAGTTATATTAATGGAATAAAGATATATGTATTAGAATTTAGTATTAGTGTTAGAGTTACGGAGTATTACAAATTATTTTCATTAGTTGTGCATTTACATCTAGAGTTAAGTTAAAGTTTCAATAATCTTACATTAATGCTTGATGAGTTATGTAATCATATATAAGATATATTTTCTTAGTATTCGCTATATATAGAATTATAGATGATGTGTTGATGAGATCGTAATTAGAGTAAATTTAAAACATAAATTAGAGAAATTATAAGCCAAAGGTTTTAATATAAACAAAAAAAAGGATATATGAAATGAAATTTTTTAATTACAAAACTAATAATGGAATAGTTACAATGGATGGAAATGAAATCTTTGAAAGTAAGTCTTACAGACAACTTAAATTTATTATTGAAAAAAATTAAAATATTTATGAAGATATTATTCATACTAAAAAAAAGTGAACATGACTGTTTGGAGTTTTATGTGATCATTTACCTTGTTTGGGTGAGAAAAAAAATCTTGAACGACTCGTATGACCCTCTATTCTTTATGGATGAGAGTGTTAGGCTATTACAAAACAATATGGATAAAGAGTTAATAAAATAAAGATTAGAATGACAAGATAGAGATAGGGAGATATTAGAAAGGATAAATAGTAAAATACTAATATGTGACAACGATATGGGGTAGATCTAATAAATGATAAAAGGCAGCCTGCTGCACCAAGCTCTCTCCAATGTGGGTCCCGGGAAAGGGTTGGGCCACATTAAAACTATTGTACACAGCCTATCTTGCATTGCCATAGACTATTTCTGCGACTTGAATCTATGACCTCTAGGTCAAACATCAACAATTTTATTATTGCGCCAAGGCGCCCCTTCTAATCAATGATAACATGATGCCAAATATGCTAAGATAATACAAACATGTTTAAGTGCAATCAATATATTTTATATCATAAAAAGAAGTTAAATTTATTAGAGTGGAATGTAAAAAAGTTAAGAGGAAGACTAAAGAAACATTAGTGACTATAACAATAATCAGACTTTTATCCCACTAAGTGTGGTCAGCTATATGAATCTAGCCATTTTATTAGGCTTGATCCCCTACTATATCATCATTTAATTTAATTTTGTGCCGCTCGACATGGATGGTTTTTATCTTTCTGAAGGCAGAGCGAAACCAGCACCCGAAGCGCAACAATTTCACGGGACGCACGTGTGCGCGTTGAGCGCCAGAAGGTGAGTCGAAGGCTAGGAGGCATCCCAGACTCCTCCGGCGATGGAGGCATCCCATGACGCGCAATGCGACCGTAGGAGTCACGAGCGTGATGTTCCTATTCACCGAATAAAATAAAATTTGATTTAATTAATTAAAATAATTTCCAACTTAAGTTTGATACTTTAAAGAGGTTTTCATAAACCGTAATTAAATTATCCCAATAAAATATATAACAAATATATTTAAAATTTTAAAAAAAATTATTAATTAATAATCTGACTTTTTTTTACTATTTTAAATTTTATTTAAAAATTCTAAAAAAATTTAAAAAAATCTAATGAATCAGATTTATATTTTGATAATTTTTGTTAATGTTTTAATGTTTAATTGATCTTACAATTTTTTCAACTAATTTAAATACATATTCTTTAAATTAATAATTCATT
>JBAMIB010202785.1:0-12555 GCA_037177415.1 Kaempferia rotunda
AAAACCAATTTAATATTAGTTAACCGAATTGAATTAAAGTCTATACAAAATTAATACCGAATTAACTAAATTAACTAAAATAATATTAAATTTGTTTAAAAACTAATAAAATAAAATTATACAAGATTAATTTTGAATAAATAGGACAAACCGAATGCTCACCCCTTCTCAACCTCCAGCATGTCAAATTTCAAACAATAATTTGGTTTAGAATATCTAATTTTCTTTCTTATCTTCTAATTAGTGGTTTGATAGCTAATGTTATAAAAAAATCTAATGGAATATATATTAAATTTTAGTGTGTATCTCATTTTGGGCTTCTAATTTCACTTTTGCCTCAATATTGTGTGGCCTCTACTATTTATATTATCCTAATTTATTTCTGATAGATAGATAAAAAAAATTAAATTGGTCAATAATCCTATTCTAGCAGTGGTAAGTACTTGACAGTATCTCTTTCAATATTTTACATTTTTTTCTTAGACATAATGGCAATGAAAACCATTTTGTATACCTTTATAGAATGTTTGTTTTACTACAATACCTTTAGAATTAGCAAAAAAGGTATCACCCTTTATCCCTTAAATACCCTTAGCGATAAAGTACTCTCTTTGTTGTATGCATAGCTAATCTCTAATTAAACTCAGGAAAGGTCTGCTTGATTTATTTTCTTATGATTACCAAACCTACATCTTCTACCAATCTTAATTCAAAACCATGTGTACATTTCTCCATTTAAGCAGTGGAGTGTCTATTTTCTGATATGTTCATGCTTTGGGCAGCTTGCAAAAAACTTCAAGCTGGACACAAATTCTGAACTGGAGGTACTCATTCTTCCTCAGTGCGTAATACTTTGAATTTGTTTACCCGTGTTGATGCTTCTGTGCATAATATGCACAGGTACTTGTTCATGATTGCACATCAGGGTCTCCTATACAAATTGAGTTTAAAGTAAGCAATACGAGTGGTTCCTTGGTGCTACATTGGGGTGTAATTCATCAGGGAAGAAAGTAAGGAGAGACCCTTTGTTGGGATTTTCTTTGTTTCCTGAGATAGATCTTTGTCTTATGGCTTTCCATGCACCACTGAATATTTATAGCATTTTCTCAGTGATTGGTCACTTCCTTCTTGTCGTCCGGAAAGAACACAATTATACAATAATGAAGCTCTTAGGACAGCTTTCACAAAAGTATGATCATTAGGTTGTAGATCATCAGTTGTAAGTTACTGATTCAAACAAACATCCAGACGATTCACTCTTCTACTTGCTTATCTATAGCTGGGTTCTATCTCTTCACTGAAACTAGAGATTGCGGATCCTGAAGTCCAATTTGTTGAGTTTCTCATACTTGATGAGGCAGCAAACAAATGGTGGGTTCTATTTTTTGTGATTAAAACAGTTGAGAGCTAATGACTTCTTGTTATTGTTCTTGTCTTTACTAAAATCCATGTACTTATGCTATGCACTTGTTTTGTTAGGATAAAAAATAATGGTCAAAACTTCCGAGTTCAATTGTTGGAACAAGACTATCAAATTCAACATGTTCCAGTCTCTATAAAATCTTCACAGCAACTAGAGGCAAAAAATTATTCCAGCAATGACAGAATTCATCGGAACAAAATGAGCATAACAGAAATTTTGAATAAAAATGTTGCAGAAAAGATCACTCAAATATCCAAGGTTCCAACAGTGCTAGAACTCTGGTCTAAGTCTATACAGGAGCAGGAGGGTGAATTAGTTCTAAATCAGAAAGTATATAAGCTGGACAATATGGATCTTCGGGTTCGATCTTCGTTCAAAAATTTTCCCTTTTATATTTGTTATACTATGATTAGTCAATTTTACATAAGATATATATTGTTGTTTGAAGGTGCTAGCAACTGAATCTCTTGGAAGGAAAAAAGTTTATTTGGCTACAGAGCATAGTGAACCACTTATTCTTCACTGGGGACTATCAAAGAAAGCAGGAGAGTGGATGGTGAATTTTTAAACTGAAGTTTTATGTGTCTTAGAATTAGAGATGAAATTGTTTCTTGTGATATATATTATACATTAACGAGATGTTGTTATTATCCAGATACCCCCTTCAAGTGCAATGCCTTCAGGTTCAGTATTGCTAGAACAAGCATGTGAAACCCCTTTTACCAAGGGTTTCATGGAAGATCAGTTTTATCAGGTAGGCATGATCAGTCTTTCAATTTGGAATATGGGACAACTTTCCTGCATGAAAATGTTTATATTGGTGCATAAGTTCTTAATTGAATTCTACAATGATGTTCTAATTGATCTAGAAGATACACTATTATCGAAAGACTTTTTTTTTTCCAGAAGTTAATCTAGGAATGTTTTAATAAATTAAAGGGTCGTTTATCAAAATGAATTTCATCAACAGGCCATTCAAATAGAGATTGATGGGGATGACCATATTGGAATGCCATTTGTTCTTCGATCTGATGACAAATGGATAAAGAATCATGATTTTGACTTTTACTTCGAGTTGGATATTAGAAGTGTCAAGAGTAGCGAGGTATTTCTCTTGATCAAAGATGGTAAAACCCGGTATGCTGTTTTTTCTTTATATATATAGTTTTGAATTTTTATTCATTCAAATTAAAGGTAGTTGGCGATGGAAAAGGGACAGCAAAATCATTGCTTGACAGGATTATAGACCTTGAGGCTGAAGCCCAGAGATCTCTTATGCACAGGTATACTCTTTGATATTTTATGCCACTCAAAATATGTTAAAATAAATGGTTGAACTATTGCAGATACAACTTTACCATTTTATCTTTACTTTTGCATATATTCAATCTGAAATTCTTAATGAAATAGTTGCCCAAACTATTTTATCTCTCCTCTTAGAGTAAAATAACTTGCTAATTCAATGATATCTAAGTTGTAATTTGCCCAAACTAGCTATTTTTTGTTTTTTGAACTCCAACTATCCTACATTAGCTGTTCATATCATGCAAACTCTTGGATGATTATAGGTGTTCTGTCAGTCTGTATATTTCCTGAGCATTCCTTATTGTTGAAATTGTGTGTAGTTTTAACTCACTTTCTGAATTTCATTTTGCTATTGTATATGGAAGGCATAAACTGTTGGTCTAATTACTCATGGAATCATTTTTTCCCAAATACATCTTATGAAAGTAGAATAAGTTATCTGATGTTTGTTGACTAAACTGGCTAATTTGTCGTTCTACAGATTTAATATTGCCGCTGATCTCACAGAGGAAGCTAGAGATGTTGGGTTACTAGGGTTTGCTGGTATTCTTGTTTGGCTGAGATTTATGGCAATGCGACAGCTCATTTGGAACAAGAACTACAATGTCAAGCCACGGTATATATCCTCCCATACTGTAAACAAACTGTTGCTTATTCATCTTTCCAATCTTGGATGTGTAAATGAATTAGAATGGTGCCTAAGATGTCACAAAACAAAATATACAGAAACCCATTCGGGAGCTTCAGTCATCCATGTGGTTCATCTAAGTTTGTTGTCATAAGATTCAGAGCACTATCTATGAAAAGTGGTCACCATCCTTGTACCTTACATTTACCAAAATCAATCTAACAGTTAGATGATCAGGGAACTTCAGAATTTTACAAACTCTAGGATTGATATGGATCCATTAATATTTCTTTTTTTTTCTAGGATTATTCACTCACTCATGAAAAGAGATATTTCACAGATATGGACATGAACAATATTGGATCTGATTAGAGAACTCCATTACGATCATGATGTATTTAGTATCAAGTTGATCTGAATAACCAACAAGTAAAAAATCTTGATTTCGATAGAGGCACAAGAAGACCATACAAGGCTTGCCTTAGGGGTCTATATACATCTCCAAGTGTAAGACTAATTACACTCTGGTTCTATTATTTATGGTCACCATTTTAAGTACAATTTTGTACAACTAGAGCCTAAGGTTATATCTGATAAGAATCCCCACAAACATCTACAAAGATTTTCCATGTTCAAGTTTTTGAGATCAAGAACCTTTTATGCCTCATATCCTAGGTCACTTAATATTGAGAGGGAGACAATTGAGGTGAATAATGATACTAGGAAAAAAGATCATCTCACTCTATACAATTTTCAGAACACCTAATATAAAAAACTTGAAAGATACTAGAAGTCATCCTAGATATTTGTTACCTAGGCTCTCATTCTATTTTATACTTTTTGTGTTGCATATGCATTGCTTGACATCTCATAAAGATCTAAACAAAGAAAATATCTTATTCTTCTATTTCTAAATCTAGTAAAGAAAATGTTGGGCATGCATGACCAATATTTTGATATGAATTGGACTACATTTGTCATTTGCAGTGAGATTAGTCAAGCTCAAGACAGGCTAACGGATCTTCTTCAGAACATTTACAAAGACTCCCCTCAATATAGAGAGATCTTGCGGATGATCATGTCTTGTATTGGTCGGGGTGGTGAAGGTGATGTTGGCCAACGCATCCGAGATGAAATATTAGTTATCCAGGTATAGTTGCCTAGATCTAACTCATACTTTCTTTTCATACTTTTATTACATTAATTACTTGTCATTATTTTCATTCTAGAGAAACAATGCCTGTGCGGGAGGAATGATGGAGGAATGGCATCAGAAGCTACATAACAACACTAGCCCCGATGATGTAGTGATATGTCAGGTATTTGTTAATGCTAATTCCTAAGTTCAGATTGTTTTATGGGAAGAGGAAGCTGATGTCTTTTATTTTCCAGGCACTTATTGATTATATTAAAAGTGATCTTGATATCAGTGTTTACTGGGGCACTTTGAATAAAAATGGAATAACTAAGGAACGGTTACTGAGCTATGACCATGCTATTCATTCTGAACCAAGTTTCAGTGCTCACCAGAAGGAGGGTCTTTTACGTGATCTTGGAAACTACATGAGGACTCTGAAGGTACATTCTTTTCTGCTTTAAGTACTCTTTCTGATGGAAAGTATGCTGCAGTCCAAGTATTAAACATGTGACTTCACCTTATAAGACTGTAACTTGAAAGTTTCTATTAGGATAAAATGAAGTCGCATATAATGTTTGTTTGATTGTAATATTTAAGAATAATTTGGAAAATCATTTTTAACTATCTTCTCGTCATCTTCTAACTTAACTTTGATTCTGTATAGGCAGTTCACTCTGGTGCAGATCTTGAGTCTGCCATCACAACTTGTATGGGTTACAAGACTGAGGTAGCTTACTTTTGCTTTAAAAATTTCTTATTCTTGATGCTTCACTAACTTAAATTTTACCATACAGGGCCAAGGCTTTATGGTTGGTGTTCAGAAAAATCCTATAAGGGGCTTACCGTCTGGATTTCCTGTAATTAAATTCTCTTTTTTTTTTCCTGAACAATCACTGAGACTATTACTTATTTGATATCAATGTTCTGAATTCGATCAAACAGGGTCTAATGGAATTCATTCTAAAACATGTTGAAGATAAGGTGGTGGAGCCTTTGATTGAGGTAAGTTGCGCCTTGTAACACATCATAGGATGATTATTTTATTTGTATGTTCAATCAGGTTCTGCATCAATCCTCAACACTTTCTTGTTCATGAATTTGTTTAGAGTCTAGGAACAAAAAATAGCAAAGATAGTTCATAGTAAGGACTAAGGTTTAGCAAAGATAGTCTAGGAACCTTGAAGACGAAACCATTTACCAACATTCTACATGCCTCTTTTTTTTTTTTCCTTGAATAGTTAGTGTATACTGATTCTAGAGGCTCTTTAAGGGGTTGCTGGAGGCACGAGTTCAACTGAGACCATTGCTTCTCAATGGCCACGAGCGCATGAAGGATCTTATCTTTTTGGATATTGCCCTTGATTCTACTGTCAGGACAGTTATGGAGAGAAGTTATGAGGAACTAAAAAATGCTGGGCCAGAGGTCTTTAAATACTTTTCCCTTTTCATGCTTGGGGGTTTTTTTTTTTCATGCAAAATTTTATTTTGATAACTTGATACTGATAGCCATGTCTCCAATGCCAGAAAATTATCTACCTCATTTCCCTGCTTCTTGAGAATCTCGCGTTGTCTACAGATGATAACGAAGATCTCATATATTGTTTGAAGGTGATTAATTAACTATCGAATTTAAAGTACTCTCTTTTTTATTTGCATCTTCACTGATCAGCATTTACATTTTCTATTCTTGTATTGCTTTTGAAGGGATGGAACCATGCAATGGAGCTGACGAAGCAAAAGGATAATCAATGGGCAGTATTTTCAAAGTCAGTTCTTGACAGAACCCGACTATCTCTATCGAGCAAGGCAGAATATTACCATCAAATTTTGCAACCTTCAGCTGAATACCTTGGATCATCTCTTGGTGTTGATCCATGGGCGGTATGTAATAGCATAGGGTTTCATAGGAATATTCATTGAAGTTGAAGTTCCCATTAACAAGGACTTGTCTCTACAGGTAAGCATATTTACAGAAGAAATAATTCGAGCTGGTTCAGCAGCTTCTTTATCTACACTTGTTAATCGATTTGATCCTATTCTTCGGACAGAGGCACATTTGGGAAGGTTTTCTCAACAACTTTCCATTAGTCCAATCATAGTCTAATGATCATATACTTCAACATAAACTGCTAATTTTAGATTGAGCCTAATTGTTTGATGACTGAAACAGTTGGCAGGTCATAAGCCCTGTTGAAGTTGCTGGATATGTTGAAGTTGTAGATGCATTGCTTGCAGTTCAGAATAAATCTTATCCGCGACCGACAATTTTGGTTGCGAAAAGTGTGAAGGGAGAGGAGGAAATACCTGATGGCACAGTTGCTGTTTTGACACCTGATATGCCTGATGTTTTGTCACACGTCTCAGTGAGAGCTAGAAATAGCAAGGTCCTCTGATTTCATGCTAACACTTTGGTTGAACATTCTGAATCTATCTTCATTGTTCTTCATTATCACCATGCAGGTATGCTTTGCTACATGCTTTGATGCCAATATCTTCTCCGAGTTACAGCGAAATGAAGGAAAGCTCATGAGTCTAAAGCCCACATCTGGTGATATCTTATATAGGTAAGCTTTTATAGAAACACTCCTCCCCTCAGACATGATTAGTCTTATTTCCTATGTAAATTGCAATTCTTATCTTTCAGTGAGATGGAGAAGAGTGAGCTTGAAGATACGAGTACAGATGAACAATCATCGTCGTCGGTAACATTGGTTAAGAAACACTTCAGTGGAAAATATGCTATATCAGCAGAAGAATTTACTAGTGAAATGGTTTGTGTCAAACCAAAAGTTCCATTAAGTGATCAAGTACATTAAATTTCATTCGTTTAACAAATTGTTAAGAGTGTTTCATACTTTTAGGTTGGAGCTAAATCTCGAAACATCGCATTTCTACAAGGAAAGGTGCCTTCTTGGGTGGGGATCCCCACATCGGTTGCACTTCCATTCGGAGTCTTTGAAAAAGTTCTTTCAAATGATGCAAACAAGGTAACATAGTTCACATGAGCATTGCTTTTCTCCTATCTTTTCTTTTTCTCATCTTCAATTTGTTGATTCATAACTACAGGAAATTGCCAATAAGCTACAGTTGTTGAAAGAAAAGTTAGTTGGAGGAGAATTTGATGTGCTTATCGACATAAGGGAGACGATCTTGCAACTAGAAGCTCCTATTGAATTGGTAAGTTTAATCAGTATACTTCCTACAATCTGTATAGTTGCAAAGAGTTGTATATATAGGCAAAGTAATAAAGAAGAAAGATTACTCTTATTCAACCTCATTTTACCGGCTTGATAATCGATAATGCATCAATTGGATAACTCTACTACTCTACTCCAGGTACAAGAGCTAAAGGAGAAAATGCAGGCATCAGGAATGCCATGGCCCGGTGAGGAAGGCGAGCATCGATGGGAGCTTGCTTGGATGGCAATAAAAAAGGTAAGAAGATTCCTGGCTTGATTTTAAAGAAATGATTACATTGCTTCATTCAAATAGAGTTCAATTCTTTTAGTGTGACCAATTCAGCAACGGCATTGAACCTTCTTCTTTGTAACTAAGGTTTGGGCTTCAAAATGGAATGAAAGGGCATATTTCAGCACAAGGAAAGTGAAGTTGGATCATGATTTGTTGTGTATGGCTGTCTTGGTTCAGCAAGTCATTAGTGCTGATTATGCATTTGTCATCCATACTACAAACCCGACATCCGGCGACTCATCTGAAATTTACGCAGAGGTATGCATACAAATTGCTACGTCTTCTCGAAGTATAAATTTAGACATGTTTAATTTCTACTGAAGGTTGTGAAAGGGCTCGGAGAAACTCTTGTTGGAGCCTATCCTGGTCGCGCATTGAGCTTCGTGTGTAAGAAGAACAATCTCAACTCTCCCAAGGTTTGTTTGTTTCGATGGATACCAAAAGTATCAAATTCTTACTTCTAGTTTTTGAGGTAAAAGTTATAAAAGCTGAAGCAAAATTTGACATTCACAAAGACATAAAAGTACTTTTATGTAGTTAGAATCTTAAAGACACTTCACGAGAGCGCTACCAAACACTGCCTACATCTTTAATGTACCATGACATTCAAAATATCATTAGGCCTTTTCGATTTCAGGTCCTTGGTTACCCAAGCAAGCCTACTGGTCTCTTCATCAGAAGTTCAATTATCTTCAGATCTGATTCTAATGGAGAAGACTTGGAAGGTTATGCAGGAGCTGGTCTCTATGACAGGTTAGCTTATTCGTCAACTCGATTGATTAGCTTCTAATTACATTGTTACAGATCTATTTATGTCTTAATTCCGTGTGCCGATGGATGAGGAAGAGAAAGTGATATTGGACTATGTAGCTGATCCATTAGTAATGGATAAGAACTTTCGAAATTCACTGCTTTCGATTATCGCACAGGCGGGTTATGCCATTGAGGAGCTCTATGGATCGCCACAGGACATTGAAGGTGTCGTCAAGGACGGGAAGATCTTCGTTGTCCAGACGAGACCACAGATGTGAATGTGATTCTACTTAGTTTCAAAGTTGCCAAGCTCATTCTTTTAGTACTCCAAACGAAGTTAACTAGTAGATTATGATTCTTTTTCTCAAATTGTACACCATAATTTTGAGTTTGAAAGGTCTCATTTTTGTTGCTGAGAGTTCAACAATTGGACTGTGTCATAAGAATTGGCACTGAGAATTAATAAAAAATATATTTATTCACAGCATTGAGAATTTGCTTGGCCAGGTCTGGTGAGAATGATAATGTATTTATATCAATTTTTATGATTACTCATCTTCTAAATGGTATTAATAATGGATAAACTACTTAACAATTCATATAAAAACATAAATGCCTTTCTTTTTCTACAATAAGTGGAATTTGTAATAACTCCATAGAAGACTAATTACATTATTCAACTAATTAATATAAGATTAGAGTGTTAAAGTGTACAAATAAACCTCAAATTCTAGCTTCTTCCCATTGCATCTATATATATATAGAAAGCACTCCAAAAATACATAGACATTAATCACTTAACGACATCTCATGTTTCCTCCTGGTCCGCCGTAGTAGAAATAGCTTCCCCATGCTCCGTTCGCCCCTCCTCGTATACTATAACAATTAGGATGGTCGGCCAAGAGGCGGAGGTTCGACAAGGGGATCAAGTTGTTGTACCAATCAACTAGTTGCAAGTTGCGAAAGTAAGAGGCTCTTCGGAATCCTTCTTCTGCAAAATGCCCGCTCCCCATTTGCGTTGATGTGTGCCAGCCCAACGACCGAGTGTTCACCGTCTCTCCTCCAAATTGCACCATATTCGCATGATCGGCTAGGTGACTAAACAAAAATGCCGGCCAATATCCCACCACTAGTCCTGACCCAAATTCAAGCCACCAATGCCCATGTTTCGGATCCTATATATAAAAAAAATGATTAACCAGATTATGTAATGTTAAATTCGGATCCTATATACAATAAAGATAACCAACCATGTATCAATATAACCGATACAAAAGATAAACATGCTACAAGTTAGGCCAATTGAGATTCTATGAGTTTGTGCACAATCTTTCACTTTGTAAGGTGGTTTTTACCTTCCATATAAGAAGATCAATGTCGAATTGGGCACCATTCAATGCAGAAGTCGGCGAGATCGCCGCCCCTAAGACAATCTTATTACTCGTTTGGACAAAGCCCGAGCACAAGAGATTGTAACAACCTGTCTGTTGGTAAGCATCACTCTACATGAAAAAGAGATCATTAGTCATCGATCGTGTACAAATGTCGTCGCTCGCTTGCTACTTTGTCACTTGTTTTTGTCAATTTCATGTCACTTACAGTCCAGTATGTGAAGAACCTGGGCCTGCCATCTCCATGCAGCTGAGGATTCACCTGAGGAACAGTAGTCGATAGATCAGTAACTATAACCTTTAGGCAATGATCAGACACAGGGGCCATTAAGTCTATACCTGCCAGCCAGCTTCAATGGTGTTGAGGTCATCCCCAAAGGAGCCAGAGATTAGCCATATTTGCGACAAGCTGAACTCTGATACCGATGTTACCGCCGGCGCCCAAACACTGAGGCTAGCCTTTGCGCCGTAGTACCGATTCCCCATGACATAACCAACAGCGTGCTACAAAATAGGAGGTGGAGCAACAGCGGCGGCATTAACTTTCAAATTGCTCAAACAGCTAATACATGAGATTCAATTATGGTAACATGGATTCGAGTCGTAAAAATAGTTTCTTGCAATGCAGATAAGACTAATTAAGTATAATAGATCCAATGTGATTCAATCCAGAACTTCGTGCACATATTGAATATTCTAAGAGAATGCAATCAGTGAAGATATAGAGGAGGACCTCATGGTCACTGCCGGCGGAGTCCCGGCGCACCGGCTTCTTCCCGAATTGCCGAATGCTGCTGGCTCTCAGAATGTCTTCCTGCGTCGTCCTCCTTATCGGCACCGTGCCTGGGGGGCACGACTCAAAGCCAAAGGAGATAGCCCATGCCTGCAGCTGGCTCACTTGGTTTGCTCTGCTGCTCACGTTGAAACCTCCAGCTGGTCTCTCAGGAGGATCCTGCAATTGTCCACAATCACAATCATAAATTTTCATATATAATTGAAAGATCAAGATCAAGATCAAGATCATGATCAATCTCACACAGTAGTACCAGTGGTTTCTGGCCCCGTAGCTTCGGGTGATCAAATGCCGGTTGCAGATGAGACGGAACGCAGTCTACAAGATCACCACCATCAATCTGCATCCATTCACAGCAATATTTCACAAACATTAATTAAAAATTGTGAAAAACCTCTCAATCTAAATTAGAAGATGCATGAAAATGGCTGCCTGGATTGTCTTGACGGGGGGAGGCCTGTTGGCCATGATCTGGCTGCTCTGCGTGCGGCTGGCCGCTGGCGCCGCGGCCACCGAGAGAAGAGGACAAGCAGCGAGCAGCGCTAGTAGGAGAAGACACCCAGCGAAGCTGCTGCCAAATCCAACGGCCAGGTGAGTTTTGGAGTTGTTGGTTTCTTTGGACATGGGCGCCGTGCTTGTCTTCTTCCTCTCGCATCAGTCGTTTTGTTCGGCGCCTTATGGTGAAAAACAAAGTCCTCCGGGCGCTCGGTCGGTCTAGCTCGATCCCAATTCCGTAGGGTGCGTGCCAATTCATGGAGCACTAGCATCGAAGCGTAGCCCCCATCGTGTCCGGTGGCTCTGCCCCGAGTGTGTATCGTCGTGCCAACAGCGAACGTGGTGGCTCTGACAAACTGAGCTTTTTTGGGAAAGCAGATTGAGATTAGACAAACTATCTACTGTTGATCCACCAAAGGCCAAAGTAACAGAAATTTATCTTCTAGTGTTTTGTATTGGATGATGCATAATTACTATAATATAGATACTCTAATCAATACTTTAATTCTAAGTAACACTGGTAACAATCTAGTGCAACAGCTATATGTTCATAAAATGTGGAATCGCCACAATACATTCTATAACTAGTCCCGTGATTTATCTCTTTCGTGTTGACCCTGAGACTGATTGGCGGAGGCTTTGGGGCGATCGAATCGTCTTTTGCCACCATAAAATATGGAATCGCCGCCCTAAGAGCGTAGCACAGACGGTAGATGCATGACATCTTTGGTGTAATAGTCAGGGGAAGATTTTCAATAACTGACGATCTGTGGTCATCCCACCATACGCCTAATGTCTGTGTACTTGTATTTACCTCCCTCAGTATCCGTGGGGCTGGCTCTAGGGGCCGCTGATGTGGCGGTTCCACATTTTATAAAATGTGGAACTGTCGGTCCTCTCGGGCCGGTGCGATGGTTAAAACATGGGAAATTGCCACAGAAGGTCTTGAGGTCGAAACTCTCCGAGTATACCTCCCCCATGCCTTGATCATTTGCAGTAATGATTAGTAGTCACCCGTAATTTATAATTACCTCATCCGTGTTGGTCTACAGACGATTTGGTGGGGGTGTTGGGGGCAAGCGAATCAACTTTTTCCACATAAAATGTGGAACCATCACATCATTGACTCTCTAGAGCCGGTCCCACGGATATAGAGGA
>JBAMIB010202996.1:0-12552 GCA_037177415.1 Kaempferia rotunda
GCACTTTGTAAAATGGATATCTCAAATATATAACTTAAGGAGCATTACCGAATTATTAATATTTCAGGGGCCATTAGAAAAAGGACAAAATTCATTTACATATATTTCTAAAAACTTACCTGAAACTTTGACAAATTACTTATTATTTATTTAGGGTAAAATTACAAAGGTATCCCAAAAACCTTAAAGTCTAAATCATCCTTTTTAAAAAACATAAAAATGAAAAGATGCCCACAGGATATTTTATTCCAAGAATACTCTTAAATTCAACGCTCATACAGTAATTAGTCAGACCAACTACAATGGTAAAAGCTATTTGACAACTACTGTAACTGTTATTTAGTAGCTATTACAATTTTGTTTTCAAGTGATTTGAATACATTTAAAATAATTTTGATGAAGTTTAAATAATTTTAGCTAAGTTGGTGAAAATTATTTTTGATATAACAACATATAGAGTTTACAATTTATGGTTTAAGGTTTTAGATTTTAAAGTTTAAAATTTAGAATTAGTTGAAATAGTTGATTTTTTATGTTTCAGTTGCTACCCATTAACATCTATACATTATAGCAGTTATAGTTAAATCCTAAATCTTAAAACCTTAAACATTTCTAAATTATGAACACTATTATTTCAAAATACTCTTTTCCAATATGGTCAAATTATTTAAATTTTATCAAAATAATTTTAAATTAATAAAATATTTTTAAAATAGTGGTATCAGCAACAAAATAGGGTTTACACGTTATAGTAGCTAGTCGTAACTACTATAATAATGTTGAAAGTAAGGAACAACGTAGTATGGAACTATGTTGTAGTAACTACCTTGTAACAACTATAGATGATTACTACACCAACATTATATAAGAAATATTATAGGGATAAAATATAGATACGACATCATTTTTATTTTTTTTAAAGGGCATCCTTATGATGATTTATATAATTTAGGATGCCTTTTTAATTTTTACCCTTTATTTTTTATTATTTTTACTCGCATAAAAATTGCTCTTATTTAACCATTATTTTTTAAAAAATCTATCTTTTTTTTTGAATCTTATTTACCGGTCGCGAACACTATAAAATGTAGGATCCAACACAAACCTAAAATTAGTAACTTACACAGAGCCTAACACCCTGACACGTTGCCTTATTAAATTATACCTTTTTAATTAATTTTTTAATATTGTAACAATGTTTAAATAGTTCTTTATGGTGTAGCGATAAGGATGTTTAATTATCTATCAAATTTTACGGTTTGATTCTCAGCTACGGTATATTTACAGAGATTTTTCCTCCAAATGAGACTCGCAACTAAGAGATGCTAGGCTTCTGGGACGCCCACCGTGAGTGCTTTCCGATTTATCCTGATGGCGGATGAGAAACTTTCATGGGACCGAACTGCTACCCCTAAAAATAATCAATGAGTCTAACTAAATTTATTATTTTTTTATTTATCTCATTCTTGAAATATTTAAATCGATAAATAACATAAAAAAATTCAATTTTTTAAGTAAATTTAAGGAAGAGTCGCCGACATCCCTTAAAAAAATGATGCTAGGAAGAAGACACCCTGACGCACGCACGTGATTTAAATCATCTCAATAAATTAAACCAAAACTTTTAAAAAAAATTGAGCCTTATCTTTCATCTCTATTTTTATTTATTATATTTATATTTATTTTCATATTTATCAGAGGATAGATATTCATCTTTTTTACAGTAGAAATCTATTGGGGCGTTTGGTTTACATAATATTTTTTATTTTTATTTTTTAAAAAATACATATTTTTTAAAAAATGTACATTTTCTAGAAAATGCTGTTTGGTTTGTATTTTCCATCTCTATTTTCTAAAAAAATACATAACATTTTCTAAAAAAATAGAGAATGTCAAAAAATTATTTTCTATTTTTTTAGAAAATACGTATTTTCTAAAAAATGAAAATAGAAAATATGTAAACCAAACGCCCCCTAATATTTTCTATTACGATTGATCCTGTCTGATCGGGGAGCGGGTGGACCCGGGTGCAGACCTCACAGGCTGGACTCGGAGAGGGTGTCGACGTGGAGCTGGGTGGCACTCGGGAGAGGTGGTCCGACCGGGAGAAACGCCGCGTTCGGTCGGATACTGGGGAGCACTCGGCGCGAGTCGGATGACGTGGAGGCTGACCGGGAGAAACGCCGCGTTCAGGCTGGTTGGATCCGGTCGGCCACGCACTTGGAGATACTCGACCCTGCGCACAATGAGCCGATCAGACAAACGTCAGCCACCAAACAGGGATCGCCGCCCCGTGTTTGGTACTCCGACGCTCAAGTTAGTCCGATCGGGAGGAGAGAGAAGAAAAGTGTAGAGAGAGGCAGAGCTTCCGCGTAGTGATGCTTAATGAAAAGCGTACCTGTGACCCTCCTCTCGAGGACTATTTATAGGGGGAGAAGCATCCGCTGGCCTTGGACACGTGTCACTCTACCAGCCTACTTGGGCTTTGGCCGTATGCGGGCCGCGCCTCTAGCCTTTGCCACGTGTCTTATGCTGATAGGTGCCTGAGTATGTCAGAATATTCCTCGACAAGCCGTTACACTAAACGACAGAATGTTCTTGTCGTTAGTGTCCGGCTGGCTAAACCCACGTGGGACAGTCGGGAACATTCTCTGACATTATTCTGATATTCTCTGATATTCTCTGGCCATTCGGTTGCGCTAAGCGACAGAGTACCTTTGTCTCTATCTGCCGATTGGACGAGACCGCTATGGTTGCTCAGTCATGCGATCCGATCGGTTAAGGACCTTGGCGAGTGAGCAGTCGCCGACCGGTCTTTGTTTTGTCAGGGCGGGTCTTCACCTGGTTGAGCTGACCGGAGTACATGCTCCTTGGCTCTCATCTCTGATGCTCTGATCTGCTGGTCGACTTGTGCGATTGCTGCTGGATGCTCTGATCTGCTGGTCGACTTGTGCGATTGCTGCTGACTGGCTGAGACGGGCTGATTGATATTATCCGGCCGGTCGGCTATACTGCCCGATCTGCCCTAAAATAGGCTTACCTGGCTTTCATGTTGACCAGCTGACCTGACTTTCGTCTTGACTTCTAAGGCTGATCTGGACATTTCTCTGACCGGATATTGACCCGGGATCAACAATCAAGCTTGGAATAATCTGTTATAGGATTTTCCAAAATATGCAAGGTGAACTGATTAGCTAGTTCTCCAAAGCAATCTTTTTCAACCATTCAGTTCTGGAGAGACCAAGCTTCCAGTGCATTTCATCATGCAATGTACAATAATGCTGGTGGAAGTCGATCATCAGGTAAGGGCACTGTTATGGAAACAATTGAAGTTTCCCATTAATAGGTTTAGACTAACATATAGTTGCAGCACTAAGCTGCGTCATGTATCAGGAACCCAAACAAATGGCAGTGAATTAAGAAAATCAGCAAAAGAAGTATTTTTCTAGGGATGAGTAGTAATTCATGGTCCGCAGGATTGATACTAACAAGACCACTAAGCTACTCGACGCTTATAACAGTGTCAAAAAGGAAAAGTGTTTGTCATGTTGATTGACAAGATCAGTCAAGGGCTGAAGTCATTACCATAATACGATGCATGCCATTTAATCTGCTACAGACAGGAGCTATGAATGCGATTTAAGACAATGATCTTAGTAACAAAGTGAGGAATCTGTTATTCTTTTTTCTTTTACGCTTATTTCAAGCTCAATTTTCAGAATTTATTCAAGTTTCAGCTTAAAAATAACAAGTTGTTTCAGTTCATAAGTTAATCAAGCAATTGTCCAATTGGGGCAAAGGTGTTGGATCCGATCCAAATTAACAAGCGGTGCTTGCTGTGGATGGCTTCCAATGGATCTACATTGAAAACAGACTGGAATTTGAACCTTGATTACAATCATTCATCATTAATTATTCTTGTATTTCAGTAGAATAGTTTGGCTATATTGAATATAGTTTTGCTCAAACACTTCAATGAAACGATTTCTAACGGTAATTATTGGACTTAGTAGAACCAACAAAAAGTACACCAAACAATCCCATTTTTCAACTCAAAAATAAAAAAGGAAAAGAAAAAACGATTCAGTGATGCTTGTAGGCGAGAGAAAAGATGCAAAGTGATAGAATTTACGATAAAAGCAATTAAGTCAAAGTTGTTCAGCTATGAATAAAGACCTATGTAGAATGTCAATTGGTGATCAGTAGGTCAGCTTAGAATATAGACCCAAGCAGAATGTCAATTAGTGTAAAATAGTAGTTAACCTAAAGAAAGCATTATTAAATTTATTTCAGAAATATGAACATTATGAATGAGCACCAACAGCTACCCAATTGTCCTACACATCTTTGAATATATTTAAAATATCCTAACCGCATCAGAAATATTCATATTCACAGAAGCCAAAATTACATCACCAATTCAGCAACACAACGTCCTGACTTCTTCATATAACTCAGGAACTATGAGAGTTTAATAACAAACGAGTTTTAAGCCTAATCTATTTCTGGCAATTTATGAGTCTTTGATAATGTACAAAATAGTACAATCATGACATAGAAACCAAATCAGCATCAAAATTAATTATATCAGAGTTGGACTAAAATGAGAGTTGTGATAAAAAAGTAGCCTGTTTGCATTAGCTGACAACAAGAAGCAGATGTACCTCAAAGAATTTTGGAGCAAGACATGCTTCGATCTAATCTTCCCCAACAGCATATTAAGTAATTTAATGAAGAAAGACAAGTGTTTTAACTTTTATCAGCTAGCAACTTTTATCCCTCCAACTTCTTCAATCTTTGGACTCTTATGCTGAAATATTTGAGAAACCAAACTTCTCTAAAGTAAGATAGGTACAAAAAATAAATTTGAAGCTGAAGAAAAACCACTGAATGCCTACCTTACTTTTCTTGAGCTTGTGATTATCAACAGAATCATCATTGCCTTCGTGTTTCCTCTTCTGAATTATAAATATATGAATAAGTAAAACTGTAAATCCAGGAGGCTGAATAAAATTAATAAAAATGATTGTTACAACAAGAACAGGAACCTTCTCGTGATGCTTCTTTGAATGGTCACCAGAATCATGATGTCCACTTTTATCTTTCTTCTTTTCTCGATCCTTATCTTTACTCCGATCTTTATGGCGATGTTTATGCTTCTTGTGTTCCTTGTCTCTATCTTTGTCCTTGTGCTTTTTGTGCTTCCTCTCCTTGTCCTTAGAATCTCCTCTTGATTTCCCTGGAATGGTAGGTATTCCTTTCTCTGACTGCAACACATTGCAGGATCTTATAGAAAAATTAATGAAGCGTATACAAGTTTCCAATGGAACGATAAATTTGTTACCGAAGGCAAATCAATGGGAGTCGTATCTCGCAGCTGAAATGCCTGTCCTAGCATCTCTAAGTCAAATTGTTGCATTTGAGCTGTTGTTTCTCTTGAGTATGGAGCACTCTGTAGGAGTTGACCTAACTCCATTCCTTCTCCCTTCCGGATTTCTGTGTCTCCACCAACATTGTGGAGATAATGTGTGTCTGCAACTGACAAAGGAAGAGGTCTTTTGCAAAAGAAATCATAGTGTCCTGATAGTTTGTAGTGGTTTATCAAATCAATAGCACCTGTAGGTTCTCTGGGCCCTGTATAATCAAACAAAAAAAAAAGATAAAAAACATTAAAATTTTGAGTAGATACTATCATATCAAACAGATCAAGGTTCAAAAACTTGAATCGTGATATAATTTTGGTATTTAACTGGAACGACATGATACTCTTTTGTTGCACCGTGCTATTGGCAAATTGGAGGAAGAAGAAAAAAAGTGAGCACAACTATAAACCTATGGACTTCGTATCCCATTAGAATGGTATAGTTTTAACCCTATGTTATATGGACACCAACTAAAAAATAACAAACATTATTTTAATTCATCTTAACGAGTATTGTAGCCAAAAAAAAAAAAAAAGAAGTGATGACGCTCACCCAGGCGCCCCCTCACATCCCATCCTCAGGTTATGTGAAAGGAGGTAAATCACAGGTCAGCTTTTTTATTGAGTAAAATATTTCTGATTACTCTTTTGCATTCACTAAGATACACTAGTTTCTCTTGCGTTGTTTAAGTGGTATCAAAGCCTAAACATCTGTTATTCCCTCTATCTGTAGTTCCTACTCTCAAAACTAGCAACCTCATCAAGCATGTCATGGTCGCCTTCCTCTAGCCTCTATACTGCAACACATCCAATCACCTAATCACTCACAACACCATTGCATCCACTTTTAGAAAACCAAACTATCTCTAGCACCAACCACATATCATTTATAACCACTATCTTGCACACCAATGGAAAGTGTGATGCTTCCAATCACATGCCAACAACCATTACACCTACCATCCACCATGACAAAATTGATATATCCTACTTATCTACCCTAGCCAGAAAACTCTAACAAAAACCAACCAAATGCACCACCAACAACCATCTACTTGAGTAATTACCATTGCCACTATCATCAATGCATCTGACACTTGTTTATTCATTTGAAGGAAGCCATTATTTCCACCAAAGTCAAATCTTTCCCTTTAACTCCAGCAGCAACACCTCCACCAACCCACCAATACCGATCTATCAATTCAATCTTCACCAACCACCAAGGGTAAACTTAGTGCCTACCCCTAATGTTGACACTCTAAAATATTGTCAAGTTTCATAGCTTTATGTAATGCCACAACCTAATCTTTCCATATGCACTTTTCATCAACTCACATAAGATACAACAATTGCATCAACAAAACAACCAGGGAAAAAAATTCTGAATAGGAGACCAAATTTATCACCATTAAATCTGATCAACCACTCACAATGGATCAAGCTAAAAACAAAAACATGAGGCCAACTTAGCCCATTCCTAAGAGGTTTATGTACAAGCACTTCATTTTTAAAACAAAAAATTTTTAAAAAAAAAGGAGAAAAGTTGGAAGTAATGAATGGGGAAAGATTATTTAGATAGTTTTTTGGGATAAAATATAGAAAATAAGAAGCATGTGGCATCACAAAATGGGAGTTTGGGAGGCGAACAAAATCATGATCACATGGAGTTTTAATAACCCATTCAACTTGCATCGACTCAGTGATATTGCAATTATATCAAAATTTATTTTATTTAACTTCATTGGCTAGTTTATACACCTTGATATTAGAGCAATTTTCTTATAAAATCATATTAGTCTTGTCTCCTACTTCATGTAGGACGAAATGATCTGTGCATGGTTTTAAATCTTCTATCATGTCGGATGAAATGGTCAAAACATATCATTATGGTAAATTACTGAAATGTCTCCTTGCTTTGCTTATTCTTTCTCCTTCAATCTATCATCGACACCATGCATCACAGCATCGGTCTGATACTGAACCAGCATCTTTCTAGTCAAAGACTAAAGCTACGACATGACTTGAGATTTTGAACCTTAGTGTCATGTGGTATCAAGCTTCGGTGATTCACTAAATGATACGCTTCGACCATTTTGCCTAGCACAGTACGAGATTTCAAACCATGTCAATTAGTCTAATTTTGGTAACAAGACTTATGATTAACCTTGTCGTGAATTTGATAATATGATAGCAAAAGAAAAGTTGACAGAATCACTTTGGAGTAAAAACATAGGAGTTTTCTCTATTGACATTACTTATTTTCAGGTTATAAATTTCCTTTTGCGGTTAATGAAAAGCACTTTAGATGATCTAAGGCAAAGTCACTACATAGAATTACACTTGATTAGACTTTATTGAGCCGATCAATGTAGGCATTTGTACAAATCAAACAAGAATTCATAACTTAGTCATAGAATATGGATGAATTTCATGAAAACAATAGTTAGGTTCTAAATTGCACGGCATGGCCCATCTTGGATCCAGATGGATCTTTAGCAGTGTTCAACGTAATGTTGGGAAAATTTGATCAACTAAGCCACCTTTGTCATATTTCTACAGAGGCCATACATTTTTTATGGAGTGAAACATTTTGTGCATTTTATAATTGTTGAAACGTAACTTGCATCTTAGGTAATGAAACACATTGGTAACTTAAAATCACCTAACATTTAAAGTTGAAAATCAAGTGTTCTCCAATTTATTGTGTACAAACTAATAAACCAGTGGGGGAAAATATATGCGTGCACCTCTTCCAAACTTCTTGCCTTCGGGATCCATCATATCATAGCTTGATGTGTCTGTAGTTCATTTCTGATGAAAGGATTATGAGAATCCAATTCTCCCTCAATTTACTAAACACTGCAAAATAAAATCATTAAGAACTAGGTACTTAGCAAATACCATAAATGGATAAAAATGATCAGGTTATCACATAAATTCATTTTCTGTTGCATTCTAATGGAAACCTCAGAATTCTTTTTTTCTTTTTTTGGCAAACGAGAAATATACAGAACAAAGATGAATCATCAAAGAATTGTTTCTGCAAAAATGAAAAAACTATAAAAATAGAGGACTAAAAGGTTCAATTATTTTCCTTGAGACTATGTTTATTTAAATAACAATATTTTTTTTCAGAAAAAAAATAAAGACAAGACAACAGAAGCCTCTGATATATATCTCCACTGACCTCAGTCAAGAAATTTGTTTGTTAAAACAATCATGATACAACACTAAGAATACAGGACAGTTTACAAGGAGACACTCCACATGACATGTTCAAACATGATAATCATAATACATTAACTTAGAAGTAGCCATTTCTTTTGAAGTCCACTCTCTAGTATATATTTCTTGATTATTGAAATCCATAATCAGCAATGCAGAGTTATTTCAGGATGGATACGCATATTTTTGTTCTAACACAAATAAATTAATCAAGTAAACCAATTGATCTATGTAGATGAAATTTATTATAGTCATTCTTGAAGAATTGGATAAATATCATAAAAATCAATAAAAATAACAGCTAGATCTAGATTCATTACTTGATCCACAACCAATTCGTCCATTTTCCTCCAAAATCCAATACCAAATTATATTCATAATCAACATCACCACCACCATCAATTAGTGTTAGTTCCAAGTGTTTAAAATTGGCTATATGATCTTATCATTTTATGGAACAAATGCTAGGTTATATCCATAAAAAATAACCATTTTCTTAAAACATTTGTAATTACAAAAGTAAAGTCTTCTTTATCTCATTGTATCCCTCACACATTAAATTCTAGTTAATTTACTTTTCAAAAAAAAAAATGTTGTCCTTCTTGAACACATTCATACCATATTAATATATTTTTTCTATATCATCTTATATACAGAACTACCTGCTCATAGATATTAACATTTTTCATTTATTTGGTAATGCAACCTCACATATCCACTCAACCATTCCCATATTTGCTATGTTGTCTCAACTAGATTAACCTTTTCCTAACTAATCCATAAAACACAATTGATTATGCTACAATACGTTTTTCATTTAGACAAGGAGGGCACAACCATCAACCAAAACTCTAGCATCTTATATCTATTTCCCAAATTTACTCTCAATTTACAATGTTTTTCTCACTTTAAATTTGAATAAATGGAGAGCAACATAAGGTTGTCTTCTTTCAAAAGCCCCATGAAGTTTATGTCTTCTCACATTTGATAGTCTTAAAAAAGTTGTAGGTCTAAACATGAGTATTCCTACATTAAAAATGAATTTAAAACAAAATATAGTAAAGGCCAAAAAAGAATTCACATAAACAATAAATACCTTTGACAAAGTAAAATTTTGAGGAAGTGAACGAACACTTTCAGGATTATTATTTTTATCGGTTCGATGTTCATAGCTATGCTAGTTGGATTCGGATTTTGACTTGGAGTGTTAGTGTCAAACACGAGTATCAAAGGAACAAATGAACTGTGGTCAAGTATCATAAGCCCACAATGCTGGTTACACAATTTTTCATAACTATCATTACCAAACATGGGCATCCTTCAATTGTTCTAATTATAAAAAGAAACATAAAAATATAAATGTACAGATGAGATCATGAAACAGATAAGGAAAACATATATATATCCTAAAAGAAATTTAAATAAAGGTAGAATGTCATAACATGTCACTTTAGCTCCTTTTTGTTTAACTGGCCATTCTGTTTCATTATCAAAATACTACTATAATACAAGCTCCAGATGAATAATACTTGTAACCATGATAAGGTAAAAATTAACCATCCAGTTTTGTGGCATCCTGAAATTACTACTGTTGTTTTGTAAGTTGAAGCAACAACAGTGTAATTTGGGTTTGCAGGTAAGCAAGAAAAATTGTGTTCATTTCCATTTTCTTTCTATGTTGTTGTATCGTATATGATTAAGCAGCAGAGGCACCATCCAATTTTCACATTGATTTTTCTATAATTGTCTGCAAACCATGCATAAATGTGGCTGGTCAATCACATCAGGCAATGTTATATTTACTTGGTTGGAAATAAAAGAGAAAAGAAAATAAATGAAATAAAGCGATCACTTTCTCTTGTTTGCTTGTACATGAATAGCAAAAGATGAAGGAATTTTATTTCATCCATTTTCTCTATTTTTGTTTCCACACAAATGGGGGTGGAAATGAACAGAAACGAGATTTAACATCACATGAACACAAATAAGAATGCTTATCTCCCTTCAATTCCATTTAAGTGAACAAGAAACACGTAATACAGTGCAAGTAAGATAATGCAATGCTTTTCTTTCTTTCTTTCTTTCTTTTTCACAAAGTATTTCAATTCACTTTTATTTCCTCCCCTCCAATTACACGCAGCAAATCACTGTATCTCAACATGGAAAATAACTATGAGTATATGTAGTATAAAAAGGTCAGCGTACCCTAAAACCTTTGTAATTGATAAAAGAAAATGGAAAACCCACAACAGGATAGATTTTTTGTTTTGATTAGTTCAGTTTCATATGAAAACCAAAGATGGACTGAAGAGGCCTGAACGATATTCCGCCCATCCTCACCAATATCCCAGGGGCTCTGTAAAGGAAGCTTAGCTATTGATTACAAGACGGACGACCTACAAAATCAGCGAAATCCGGAAACGAAATGGCATCAAATATAAACGCTATAAACCAAAACTGTTGATGCAATTTCAGAGCAAATCACAAAAGCCAAAGAAGAAAGTCCTATAGATGGATGCAAGGCGAGCTCAGAAGATCAAGAATAACCAAACAAGTAAAACTCAAAAAAAAATTCAAATGGCTTCAATTTGACCGCAAGGGCCAGACCTTCTAGACGACAAGCGGTGTGCAAGCTCGACCTAGCCCTTTTCTGAGAACTATGAAGGTCTGACTAATGGACGCGCAGTTCGTCGCCAGGCAACAAAATTGAAAATACGCGCAAGGAGGTCAGAGGCGACGACGTCGCGAGCGAGTGGCGGAGGAAAGAGAAAGTGGAAGAGGAGGAGAAAAGGGCCGTGGCGGAAAGCTAGGGTTAAGAGCGATTCGAGTTGGGAAGAAGCTTCGTACGCTAGGAGATGGGTACCGACGAAATGATTAACGAGGATGAAATGAACGGTAGGATTTATTTGCAAACTAATTGACCGATCCAGATGAAATTGGAATTATACTGACACTGACACGGACCCCAATCCGGCGATCCAATCCACTTTGCATTTACTACAACAATTGATTAAGGAAGTTGTTATGGGAAAGCCGTTTTAGAGCTAAGAACCAACGGTTCATTCATTCATTCATTCCAACGGAATTAATCTCGTGTGCAAATTTTTTCTGTTTAAAAATTGAGTTTGATTTAATCCCGTTTGTCAAGTACCCTAAATCCTAAATCTCAGCTACGACATTGCAGGACATTTTGCAACTTTAGTGTCGTATTTTCAGGAACATTTCAACTCAACAAAAATAAATCTTCTTATCACACCAAATGAAGTGGTTTGCAATACCTGAGGTTTTAAGAAAAAGAAAATTATTTCAATCTTCTTCTCGCCTCTCGGTCTGGTCTTCTCTAGATACAGTTGAGTTTTCGGTGACCAAGTATTTGCACATTCAAATAAATTATATTCCCTCTCCCCTATTCATTGGTATGTTGACCTTTAACTTCACGTTTGTAATTTGAGTTAGCATCAAAGTCACTATGCATGACTTCTTCCTCCGAGTCTAACTATTGCATCATTACTCCCTTAGTTATCTGTTAAAGAGTCTAACTATTGCATCATTACTCGAAGGCATTTTTTAAATTGTGTTATCGTGATTAGAGAAGATGAATATGCATATGAGTTTTTTTACATCATTGGATTTTATTTTTTTACAAAATGTTATTATACAATGAAAATATCAATAAATAAACGGATAGAAAGAATATAATACAAAAATATTAAATAGAAATATTATAATTTTTTACGTGATTCAAAACCTCTAATTTCTAGCTCATGACGGTTTAATGGATTACTCTCGATAAGATCACTATTTGCTCATCTTTGGACACCATGAGAAATCTCTATTAGTCTTTTAATTTTATAGCAAATATTTGGAAAAAAAAATTAGTTTCTTTTTCTATTTTTATTTTTTCT
>JBAMIB010203102.1:0-23552 GCA_037177415.1 Kaempferia rotunda
TCTATTCATTTAATATTTGTCATAGTTTTAATATTGGCTGACAATTTAACGCAACCCTCCTCCTTTATCCGGGCTTGGGACCGGCCATGGTTCGTCATGGGCGGAGTTGAAAATTGGACTTAGATTGACACAATTGAACATGAAGGTGTAGGTACATGATATAGATACAACTTGGTTGTTGTAACTCTTGCATCATGCCTTTTTTACTACTATTGCTGTTAGTGTTGGTGTATCTCATCTTCTTTTCCATCTTTCATTAAGTGTTCTTTCTCTTTGTGAACATTAGACTGAATTGATGATGAACCATGAAAAGAAATCTTCCTTTCTAGATATGTTCTAAGTCTTTATCTGTTTTAGGTGGTTGCTTTTTTGAAAACCTATAATGACTTTTCAAAGGAGTTGAGACTTATTTTATTCAAGCATGTTAAACCATATCATTGCCTTTTCAATGTATGATCTTGTGACAATCTTGTTGCTGCTATTATGTTCTGGGTAATCCTTAATACCCAAAATTTCCTTTTCACAACCAAGTTCTTCATTGTGAACTCCTTTGACAATTGCATTTATAACCTATTGATTTATTGGATGCTTCCTCTTGTAATGAAAATTTTATCCATTTGCACTAGGTATTATAATATAATAATTTTTGAGTATTTTAACATAGCAATGATGATGGCATCTAGTATTTATATCCATCAAGTCATTGTTGTCACTCCTGCAAGTGCACAGGTTGTCGTCAAGTAATAAAATATCGATCGACTCTAAACACTAGTAGAGTTTGCACGGTGAGTTATCTAGAGAATCGAAGGTTGTTTGAATGTTTGTTTGTTGAAGGCTCAAGAGCAAGAGAAAGAGAGATGATTTTAGGAGGGGGTGATCTCAGGGAGATGGTTTCTAGGATTTCAGTTTCACTGCAATGTTAGTTGATGTTATGAATTGCTCATCACCTAATCTCCATGTTTATGCTCTTGTAGGGATGCTAACTAAAATCCTGACACTTCCTTGCAATGGTCATGTCAGTGTGTTGCTTCCTTTAGCTACCCAATGTCCTTAAATGGAATATGCAACCTTGAATTCGCCCGGATACAGTGGATTACTCCTGTCGCATGCTTTTCCGATTTATCCGATCTCAATTAGCCACGACATCTATTGACATTGGGTAAAGAACTACTCATTAAACCTAAGTAGAGAACCCCCCCCCCCCGGGTCGAATTCGCCTGGGCATAGTGGACTGCCATTACGAGAACGAACACATACAAGGCACAACACACATAAAACAAGGCATAAGCATATCATTGAATAAGGAAATGACCAAATGCATAGTTTATACATCAACATCACATCATATTTACTTCCTATAACCTAGATATGAGAACTACTCCATTATAAGAGATTTACCAACAAGAGATAAGAAATTAAGCATCCTATAATCCAGAATACAAGATATAAAATAGAGGAATGTTTATCTATGCGTTGCCGATCTTCTTGCTTGCAACTCTTGCTTCGGAGGTGGACGGATCGATGAAGATGGAGCTCTAGAGTTACCCTAAGGGGGGACAACCCTTCCCCAAGGAAAGGGGAAAAAACTCCAATCTAAAGATGTGAACTAAGGGGAGAAAAACCCCTTATATAGGGAAGGGGGGCATGCCCCCTCGAATCCTCCACCACACAATCGTGTAAGAGACATGACCATGTCCTGGATGAGGGGTTGATCGTGTCTCATTGGACACGACCGTTTCTAGATACTGCTTCGGAAAGGGACACAGCTGTGTTTGGATTTGGGGACACGACCGTGTCTCAAGACACCGTCCCTGCCTAGTTCTGCATGGGAAGAGGACACGACTGTGTCACTGCTGAGACACAACTGTATCTTTCAAGGCACTTTTAGACGTCAAAACGACGTTTTCTCTAGTTGATGTCATCAGCAAAGTTGTAGATCTGGAAGTTATTTACATGCTGATTTTTGGAACGTTCCGTAACTCCAACTGAGCAAAAAGTTATGACCAATTTAGTTTTGATATGCGGTGCAGAAATTCCATATTCCACACGGCTGTGTCTGAGGGAGACACAATCATATCAAAAGGGAGACACGACCGTGCTTGTAGGCTCTAGACTTCGTTTTAGTTCCGTTTTCCGCCTAATTTCTTTCGTAGGAACATGCACATGCCAAAGAACATAGCTAGAGCACATTCCTTGATTAAATCTTCAATTTGAAAGTCTTTTGAAAGCCTTTTCCTTCATGTATGTATCGTGTGAGCATGCTCATTCGTATCAATAAAAATAAACAAAGAGTATATCTTCAAATAAATAGAATGGAAGTATGACATAATGTTAGAATATGGTGCAATAAACATAGATTATATGTACGAAATACAAGTAGATGTGCGTCAAAGCATGAATAAAAGTGTATCTAATCTATGCACATCAGTCATCTAAGCTTTTGTACTAGGATGCGGGGCTTGTTTCAATTGATATAGATCTTTATTTTATGACTAGATCTTCCTTGTAAATTGAGAACCCCTCGATGTATTTTTAAATGTTTGTGAAGTGATGCACTTTTGACATCTAACTATGAATGGAAATTCTATGCAACCTCCATGCTCAACAACAATCCGACGGTTGTTAGTTTAACAAGGGGAGATATTTCTTGAAACTTGTACCTATTTCTGTTGGACAACCAGTCTTGCTTTGTATCATTATTGCCATCATGTTCCTTCTAAATTTGTTCACTCATTTGTTCTGCATTACCTTTTTGTACCTAGATCAGTCCTCATATTACTTTACAATGCTTCAGAATAGCTATCCGGTCCACCTGCTTCAGTTGATAGCAGATAGTGCTGTGATACAGAGTACCTTTGAAGGGCCTGGATTCTCACTAAGCTCTCGTCAGTTGTGCTATAGGTGTCTGATTCTATCCCAGTTTGAGAGTCTTCCTGAACTCTTTCCTGTACATTGTTTTTTGAGATCTCATCAATTCAATCTGTTGACCTGGATTGACTTACTTTTCTACACTTTGAGATTCGTTAACATCTTTATATTTGACCTTTTCATTGAATACAATGTCTCTTTTCTGCTCCTGATGATTTTTTATTTTAATCATCCTAAAATCTATAGCCACTTCATCTTTACCATATCCAATGAAAAAAAATACTTTCTGGATTTCTGATCCACCTTCCTTGTTATTGAATCTACATGCATAAGATGCTATGTAAGTTTCTTCAGGGATAAATAAATAGTTACCTTATATAGATCAGAGTAGGGAGATGACTGTCTAGGGTTGCCAGGAGAGATAAAAAGTAGTGCTATATTGGTGAAGAATTCAGTGTAGCTGGATCATATATGATGGCAGATAGATTCGAGGAATAAAAGGTCAGTTATGCTAGTCCAGGTCTCTTAAATATCTGAATCTACAATGTGAGTGTCTACCTAGTTATAAATGTCTGGCTTTATTAACTATTAGTCAATGAATCCTTTATCTTGTTGCAATTTGGATATATCAGATGGCTATGATTCCTTTTGGAAGAATAGATAATTGTGGCTCACAATTATTCTTTACTCATTGTATACATTACAAGTAGAACATTGATATTTGGTAGCTTTGTTTTTTTTTTCCATTGAGGCACTTTATGATGTATTCTGTAGCTAAATTTGTTATTGGAATTTGGAAGGACGTGGCTTCAAATAGATCTAGATTCAATTAAACTACTTTTTTCACAAGTTTTGAAGTTATTACACCATTCAATCTTTTTAAAGGTTAAAGAGACCGTCTATTTTTACCTATATGTTTGTTTTGATTAAAATATTTCTAGAACTTATTTTTAAGCATCAGATTTCATGGGGAATTAGTTGTGCAATACATTCTTTTTTTGATTTTTGTCACAATCTAAATCAGGATGCTAAGTTTTCAAATAAAATGTTGTTTGTCATTGAAGCTCATTTCTTTCCTTAATGGATTAATTACTGATTTTACTAAATGCATATTTATTTTCTCCACTAATTATTTGAAATTTTCTCCTGCCTGCAACCAAGGGCTTACTCAACTTGTCAGATTCTCTAGTACATTCAGTCGAATACGCCTTAAATTTCTCATCAAGGCCTCCGATGGATTTCACCTCACATCAAACAATTTTATGGATTCTTGACGCATGGAAAACTTTTGATTCAGGTTTCCTAACATACCTAATGCTTTGATTAAAACGTCCTAGATGCAATCCTGTTGTTTCCATTTCATGTTGTCTGATTCTTGCTTTTTTTTGGCAGTTAATGCAGAACTCTCCATGGCGGTTATTGACTTGTGGTTCAAATTTCATAGTTTCCTTTGGAGTCTATGCTCAAAAACAAACCCGGTACTAATATAAGTTTCTTGGTTTGTTTTGTTATTTTATTTCTCTGATTCCGTTTAATGGCTTGTTATACTTGCAAGCAGATGATGCAAATAGATTTGGAGGAATCATGCCTCGTGCTTCCATCAAGAACTGCCATAATAGACAAGATCTTGTAAGATTATGTATTATTTTTTTTAATAAATTGCTATTTTTCTTTTATAATTTAGCAATCATATGGTATTTTCCTTTCTTTATGCATTTTCCTGAGCAAATTCATTTACCTGAATCAGCAAAATGATAGGTAATGATTTCCAGTTTTGCTTTGCCTGATACAACTGTAGAAGGATAATATTCTGATCACAAAGTAAAATTTTTAAGCATTGAAGTGTAGTTGAGTACCCATACCAACAGAAAAGAATATCATTCTTTTAAATTTTATGATATTTAAGCCTCTTTTACATGGAAAAGTAATAGAAGGAAATAACAAAATAAAAATAATTTCGATCTCTTTTCTACTTTACATGTAAGAACGTCCGAGGCTAATTTGGTTCCTTTCTATTTGGCTGAATGTTTTTCTCCTTTAGTATAAGCACTATTCAATTTTCTGCCGTCCTAACATGCATTAACATCTCGATTTTGAATAGGTCAACTGCCTGCTATATATAACACTTCTCAATTGACTTCTATTCACCCACTTAACGATCTAAACTGCATGGACATCAAATTATCTTTTACAGTTTTAATCAATTATAAAACTTAGTTACCGAAGAAATAATTATCTGTTACCATCAAAATTAAATTGTGTATTACAGAAACATCTGATACAGCATTCCTATTGGTTGGTCTAATAATTTTGTGAACGGGGATAACCAATGCTGACTCAAATTTCAAGATCAATGGCTTATCATTGGTCCTAGTCTGTTTATTGTTTTGTTTTGTATCTCAAGGAACGAATTTTAAGACTCAATTTCGATAACATTTACACAAAAAGTGTATAATCATGATCCTGGCAACTGAAACACTGTTAAATTTGGTATGATATGTTTGAGGATGGTATCAGACTGGAATGGATCTGACCAAGGTTTTACTCTTTTATTTGATTACATGCAGACACAGACGCACGCACACACACACACGAAACATGGCCTTAACACATATACTTTTGAAACTTTGTTTTCTACAGGCAAAGCAATTTCTCTATAGTAGATTATGACATCCAATGTTTGAAGCTTAGCACTACTTCTCGTAATCTTTGGCAAGCAACACTGTCACAAGGAGAAATAGTTTGGTTCCTTCACTCAGCTGCTGATTCTCTTTTCAAGCAGGTATTTGTTTTGGCTATTGTTGTTCTTTCTATATGATTGCCCTTTAATCTCTCAGTATGGCTGCAGATCATATTCGTGCATTATAAATATTTTACTGAAGATGTATTTTGCAAGATCAGATCTATTATGTGCTCAGCTTTTGGAAATTTTACGGTAAGTGATTTTTGTTTTGGAGTTATAGTGATATTGCGTTCACTTAATTTGCTGTGCTTATATTTTCTTGGAAACTATTATTTACTAAATCTTGCAATTTATGGTCAAGTATTTCAGATAATATGAAACTTAGAGCCAAGATGATTTTAAAGAGTAATATTTTAGATAATTTCATTCTTAAATATCACTATCACAAAATTTAAAGCTGTAAATCACTTTCCAATTCATAAATCGAGATCAATGTAATCAAACACTTTTTTTTTCTTTGGCATGGCTTCTTTGCAACCATGCCTTTTCATTCTAGTTGCGGAATGACTCTTTTTCTTCAAGAAATTGTTTGCCAATGAAAAAAAGGGAAATTAAAATGGTGAAATTTTGTACTTTTTTTTAAAAACTTTCTAGTCTGAGTGATATCTGGTAATTTGTTGGTTGAGTGCATCTCCTGATGCTCAATGAGTGGCAGCGAGGTTGGTGATGGATATTGACAAGAGAACCCTTATTTTCAGAATTCATTTTTTTTTTTTTTTGAGTGAGCAAGTTGCCCATTCAATGTTATATTAGACTAATGGAGCTTATGGAATCGTTGGTTTCACGTAACCATAAAAAGCATTATATTGACTTAGATTAGTGAGTCCAAACAATAAGAAAAAACAAGGATATCTCTAGACGAGAGGCACAGAGGGTGTGTAGAATCTGTAGGAATCCCCTTGTGCTTAAATTGCTATTCTAGTTCCCCCTAGCCACATCAAGTTCATCCAGAGTTGATCTGCTGTCTGAGAGCTCCTATCACGTTGGCATCACAAATTGGTGACAAGAGAAAGCTATTTACATATTTGTTTGGTTTGTGAATATTTTATATTTTCAGTTTGCAGATTTAGAAATAAAATAAGACTATTGAAAATTTTAAAAAATGAATATTTATCACGTCATTCACCTGTAATAAATTAAATGTGTAAAAAAAAGCAATTCTAAATATTTATTCTATTTTGCTTTTCAACTAACAAAATCTATTTTACAAGAAATGAAAAATCAAAATAGATTTTTTTTTCGAAAACAAACTTTTTTTTTGTGAACCATGTGATACAAATATTCCTGTCTTAGATATTGAGAACTTAAATCATTCTTCATTATGCGATTTCCTATAAGTGAATTGCTTCGTCATTTCTAACTTGTTTGTAAGCTCTGATTTTTATTTCTATTTCTCCAGATGGAAGATATACTGAACCTGAAGTCACTAATCTCTTCCTCAAATCATGCTGGGTTGTGTTCTGTGGTGGGTCTACTTGTAGAACCTATTCTAAGAGAATTATACATGAAGCATCCATCTAGTGGTCCGTATCTGTCAACAACTGCCAATTAAAAAAAATGAATTTTGGTTCTTTTGTCTCCTAATTTTGCTTATTGTTACTCTTATTTTCGAAGATTTTTCTCTCTAAAAAATTAGATTTGGATGTTTTTTGCTTCCCCATCTTTCTTAACTGTGGTATTGTCAAGCAGATTATCTTTATAACCTTGGTTGCGGATGGTTACATATTGGCATGCTAAGGTTTTATCTGCTAAACCAAGATGGTCCTGATCCAGCATTAGAATTTTCATTCAAACACTCAAATATGCTGCGGAAGATATCTTTATTTGACCTTGAAACTAAGGTAACAATTCATTTTTGGTTGTCATCACCTAAGATCATTGTTTCACATGCATATAAAGGTTTTTCAATCAGACCCATGTATTGTTTCTGTTTCCAATATTCGACATGCTCTTGGCATTCTATACTTTTGTGGACTTATTATGTAAGTTCTGTGGAATTTATTTAATGTCTGAGTTGTCTTCTGGATGAAACAATCATTACTAATGTTAATTCAGTTATATCTGTGCATTTAGAACTCTTATGTTGTAGATTATTTTTTTTTTTTGATTAATTCGAGTTTTTAAATGACACTACACTTTTAGTAACATTCTTTGCAATTAGAATTTTCATTCAAACACTCAAAATCCTATCCAAGTTAATAGTTGTCCATTCATCTAAGAATATTTAAGCTTCTAAATTACATTCCATCAACCCACAGATATACGTGAGAATATCACATCTCCTCCACCTAGAACTTAATCACAGGGTGTTATGATCTCCTCCACCTAGAACTTACCACTTTATCTAGACTTAAAATCAATTCATAGCCAACAACCTGGGAGCTCCAATGGCAGTGCTGCAATTAGACATACAACTAGTCCAAGTACCTCATTATGCTTTTGATTTATTTGCTTGAGCACCAATTGTTAAGGTGGATGTGTGGATATACCGGGCATAATAAGAAATGAGAATGTTAGAGAGAGTCAGAGTTGCATCAATTGTGAAAAAATTTTGTGAGACACGTTTAAGATGGTACAGACATGTACTTAGACGTCCAATAAATGCTCTAGTTAGGCGATGTGAAATTATGACAAACATGCACATCAAATGAGGAAGACCAAAATAGACATGTTAACAACAATAAAACAAAATAAAATGTATTTAAGTATACATGATGATATAGTAGGGAATTGAATCCAATGACTTAAAAGGATATATAGCTAACCCCATCTAGTGGGATAAGGCTTGGTTGTTGCTGCTTCAACACCAATTGTTGTTATTACTCAAATCAATTAAAGATGTGAGAACTAAAGTTTTTAGCTTTGTTAAACCTATCCATTAACTGCTGCAATAGTTCAGTCATCTTATTTTGAAAATTTCCCCATCTCTTTCTAGACTAAATTAGGTCATAATTTTTTTAGATTAGTGTAGTTATCATGGTTTGAAATCTCGTATCGTGCCATACGAAATGGTCGAAATGTATTATGTTGTGCTGTAGTTTTGGTCATTGACTAGAAAGACACTACTCTTTTGGTCATTGACTAGAAAGACACTACTCTAGTATCGTGCCGTCGCTCTGATGCATGGTGCCGGTGACAGATTGGAGGTTGAAAGAGGAATGAGATGAAACAAAGGAAGGATATGGCATCGAGTCTCGATAATTTGTTGAAAGATCTATTTCGACCATTTAGCCTAGCATGACACAAGATTTAAAACTATACCTATACAATATCTCATTCTTATGCTTCATGTCCTTCTTTAACTCTAATCCATTATCATCACAATGGATGGAGATTTTGAACCTTGGTAGTTATAATGGTTACATTTTCGGTAAATTACATTGAAAACCTTAAATTATCTGGATTGTTCCTATTTAAACATTTTAGGCAAATGCAATTTTTGGCCTGACACAGCCCTTTCCTTTTGTGATCAAACAAATTGAGTTTGATCCTTCTTTTGGACCAAAAATAACTCAAGAAGAGAGAGAATGATGACCCTTGCCCCTATGCCCCTGAGGGATGATCCTAACTCAATCCAGGAATCTTCGCTGCTTGGAATTGATGAATGATGAGCCTTGCCCCTGATGCCCCTGGAGGAGCACCTTTAACCATAATTGTGTCACTAGCCTTCATCCATGAGGAGAAACTCGATGTTACTGAAGAGTGGGGTCCCTCCAAATAAAGATGAACATGATTTTAGAGATCACTCCAAATTTTGCTCCAAACTGTTCCTAGAATGTCACCGTATTCTATCCAATACAATAAGGAGTGGATTTTCTTTTTGAAGATCATGTATTGGACCTTCAAACCCAATACTACTCAATGGTTTTATAGGTCAACACTCATGCCTATGATTAATTTATGGGATTTTTCTACTTATGCCAAAGAAAATGAAGTTGCATTCATTTTCTTTAAATTTTTGTTTAGATCAAATTGGGATTTTTTGAAATTCGAATAATATTTTTCTGCTGATTTTGCAATACTACTATAAGCTTTGAAATAATTCCTTCTTTCCCTCACTTCTATGCCTTGTCTTCCTCCCTTTCTCTCCACATTTCTCTCTTCTTCCCATGCCAATTTCTTGCTACTAAAAAACCTCTCTTATGGCTCCTCATTCTCCTACACTATTAGCAAACCTCATCTCTTATTAGTAGCCTTCAAAAAATACTCCAAATACATTCTTTTGCTTATAACACAGTGTCCCGGCATCCCTGAAGGAGGCCGTGGATTAGGGGAGGACATCCAAAATCAAAACTGAAAAAGCTAAAATAGAAAGGTTATTTTTCTTTGGCACACTTCACATTTGTCAATATGACTACAAGTAATTTTTGTTATTTTTTCTATTTTGTTTCTCCAGAATTCTAATCGTTCATAGTTATCAAAAGTAAACAAGTCTAGTGAAAAATAGTACAAGAGCAAACTTATGAATTCTTCTCAAGACATTGAATTACAAATGAATACAAACATTCTTAATTCAATTTTTAACCAAAATATAAGTAAAATATGAATTAAATAACAAAATTCACATGCCAAAGCATGTTGATCATCGGTATATTATATTACTATAAGATTTTAATTCAATTGAATTCTCTAAGTGTTGTAGTCTTTTTACAAAGTAAATAAGCTAGAGATACCAATTAAAGGAATACGATTTGCTCGGGGATTAAAAACACTACCACAGAATGATATTTTAAGGCTTGGTTTTAATGATGATAAACTGTAATATATCATTTGATGAATTTATAGTTTTAGAAATTGCTTTTGTACACAATTAATTCTATCAAAACCTTTGACTGTCTAATTATGATCTGTAAATGATTTTGTTATTTGGTTCAGGTTCGCCAAGAATGTCAGCTTCTATCTGGAAAGGGTTTAGTCATATATAATGAAGATCAGAGACTACTTACATCACAAAAGCTCAAGGAGGAGGAGAAGCAATTACGAGCAAAGGTCTTTGGTTATCTTATTCCGGGGGTGCTTTTGTATATTTAATGTTTGGTTTAATCAAATTGCAGAACCATAATGATGAGCCAACAAAAACAAACATTTGAAATTGCAAATAAATTTACCAAGTTGCAAGTGTAAAGATAAATTTATCTAGCTATAATGGAAAGATAAAGGGTCCAATATTAAAGCAGAATAGCTGTCCTTTTTTAAAAATAAAATTGTTTTTTTTTCTTGAATGGTCAACTTGCTACAGCTTGACTTTCATTAAATGAATCTTCCACTGGCATAGTTCCTGAGGGAGTTACCATGAATATTTCTTTTCTGCTACATCTCTTTTCTTTGTGGAAACCATCGAATACTTAAATCCGATAAAAGAGAAGAATTTCACTATACCACTGGCATTTTACTAATCAAAGCTCAAAGTTTAGATTAAGAAATGCATTGGTTAGGCATTAAAAGTCTTTTAATAATTTGTATTCTAAAACAAATTATTTTTCACAGGTTGTGTTCCGCCCATCGTGTTCTGAATACAGTCATCTCAGATCAGAATGTTTTGATTATGGAAAGATTTGCTCTTCATTGATTGAGGATCTTAAAAATATGGGAAATATCTCTTCCACGGTCCTCTGCAATTGGCAGGTATGCCAGATGTCTAACCTGGCATTTCAAATTTCTGCATTCATCTCATACTAATTCTTTATACTTGCTTTTCCTTGTTCTGGAACTCATAGTTGTTACTTGCTTGTCTTTATTCAGGCTACATCTTCAAAGTTCATAAATCGTCTGTCAGAGAAATATGCTAATTATGCTGACCTGGTTCAACCAGTTCAGGTTGCAGTTTATGAAATGAAATTAGGCGTGTCACTGGTTTCATCTAGTGCTCTGCAAAAGGATTATCTGGAAAAGGTTGGAGGAGTTGATATTCAGAAGATCAAGGTAGGAGTTTGTTCTAATTATCTTGTGCATTGGTTATTCAATGGTAGTCTAGTAGCAAGATATATTTCCTCTGGTACCTCTGGTTTCTTAAATGAGTTACTTATCCCTTCGTTGAATTTCATTTCGTGCATTGGTTATTCAATGGTAGTCTAGTAGCAAGATATATTTCCTCTGGCACCTCTGGTTTCTTAAATGAGTTACTTATCCCTTCGTTGAATTTCATTTTGTTTTCTTCCTTGCTTCTATGTTTTATTTACTTTAATTCCATTGCATTTTAGTTTATCAATGTGACTGAGTCTTGCTTTGCTGCAGGCCGAAGTCTATTCTTTTATGCAGTTCCCAAGAAGTTTGCTGTATGATAGCATCCCTGTTAATCTGAAGAATTATGAGCAGGACTCCATGGATAAATTTGTTTATGCTTCTGCAACTACGAATCTTTGGAGCATTGAATTAATGAAGAAATTGATTAATTATTCAAGTGAAACTAATCTTGAAAAAAAAGTGTGCTTGCTTGTCATTGAAGTTTTTTGATTATTCTGTTTCAATTCGGTTTAAAATACCTATCACTATGCACATAACTGCATTGCCTTTTGTTACAGGTCTCACCTGTTCCGCTGGATAATATACTTCATTATGTTATGCTAATTCAAACTACTGACCATGTTTTATATTCACATATATTGGACAAAGATAGCTTCCTGGTAAGCTCTAGTGTCTAAATAAATTAAGACTTGAAATTGATAAATCATTTACAATTCTCTTGCCTTGTGCTTTCTAGGTGCTAAATTGTACATTTGATCGCTTTGCAAAACTATGGATGGACATGAAAACACAATTGAAAGCCAAGGAAGATGAAGATCAACATTTCAAGTTTAGAACTCGTTTAATCAAGATAGAAGACATTATGGAAGAAGAAGAGTTTTCTGATAATGCAATGGATTTTGATGAGAGACTGCTATCTGAGATAAGCAAAAATGAACAGGAGTTCAATGAAATGGTATTAAAATTTTCTTAGCTGGCTGTTTCTTAAAGTTATGCTCCATTTTCTTTTAATGCTTTGTACTTTTCAGATGAAACCTGTTGAAGAGGATAAAAAAATAGAAGAAGAATGGGAGCTTATTCATGAGACATTCTCGAAGAGTTTGGTACGGGTTCACAGTTTGTTATATGGATCAATTGGTGTTGTTGAAAATGTAAGTGCTCAAATTTTTCTCGGCTCCGAACAGCATATCTTTTCTTGTAATCAGTAAACTCTCTCCTCATTTACTAGCAAGGAAATGACTGTTTGAGATGCAGCATCTTTTGCTTGGTTTAGTAGTTCACTTTAGAATTTTTTGGTGTTAAAACATTCAGTTCAGTTTGGTCGTTTTGGTGTTAGAAATTTGGTTCACCATCTAATACCTTAGGCTGGTGAACTTGTATCTGGATTAAAATTTAATACTTGAAAAATTTTAGTTAATTTGGTTTTTCTGGAGTAGATACCTGACAGCATCAAAATTTAATCCGGGATTATGATTGAGCAGCATCCATTTGTAATTTTACACTCGGTTGCTTATAAAAAATTCAAGTGGTTATTTTTTATTTTAATGACTCCGAATTAAATGAGCAACACTAAGAAACAATAGTTATTCATATCAATGTTTGAACTTATTATTTTTTTTTTGCCTTGTTTCAGCCTAGTGCTCGTTTTGTTGCTAGAGATGATAGATTGATCTCCTTCTTGCAATCCTATAAGTTGGGTACCAGAATAATCAAGGGTAAATGTAGTAACTTATACATATCAATCTTTGCTTCTATGGTAAAGTCAATTTCTTACTCTCTTTTTGTCTTTTGTTATGTTGTTTCAGATATCAATGCATTTACTCATGTATCTGATGACCAACTTATGCCTGAATATCTTTTTCGTGTGTGCTTGGAGTATGAAGAAAAATTTGGCATAGCATGCAAGCCGCCTCGTGCATACAATATTTACAAGGTGGTTCACAATGTGGTTTTTGATCAATTCTTAACTTTTATTATTTCCTTAAGTTGGGTTTGAATCTCTCTCCAGGATTCAAATTCTATTGTGCTACATAAAATGACTAAACCACTAGGTGCTATCCAAGAACGAGTTCAACTTTTCCTGGTTGAGTGGCCAGACCATCCAGGTCTTCAGAATTTGGGTAATATTGTTGAGAAGCTATTGTCAGCACCACTTAGCACACCTGTGTCAAAGGTATCTTATTTATACTTTGTTAAATGCCCTTTACCCTTTCATGTTTACTTCTTGGTACTTTATTATTGGTTTATCCTATTGCCATAACTGCATCATGTGAGTTCTTCTCTGATTCTAGGCACTACTCGGTCTGCAAATTTTAGTTCGTAAAGCCAAATTTTTACAGGAAAATGCTTCCATGTTTTCGTTCAAAGGTAACATACTGGTCCTGCTCTGAGTATTTCTCTCTTACTGAATGCTGCTGCATGCTAAACAGTTTTTTCACTGCCAGATCTGCTCGATCCAATTTATTCTTTAATCTCTTCGTGGCAAAAACTTGAACTAGATAGCTGGAAGATTTTACTTGATGATGTTGAGGAGCAATTTGACATTAACGCTGCAAAGGTTATATTATCTTCACATCATTAATATGTATCACCATCTTCAATCTAAAGAATTTCATCTTGTTCAGAAACATTCAACTTACTAAATAATTGCTTGGTTAAGTGCAGCTTTGGTTTCCTTTATATGCTGTTCTTCATCGTGTAACATCTTTTGATGCTGAGGCTGATAAATTGTTTACCTTTCAAAGGCATGTTCACTACTCAATATTAACGTTGTCTACCAAAAGTAATGCAACAACTTAGTACTGAGCAAAAATATTATATGCAGTATTGAGGAATTTGTCAAAAGTTCGAATGTTGGAGAATTTAAGAAACGGCTTGATCTTCTTTTTTCTTTCCAAGGCCAGCTCAATCATGGTGTTGTCCTAAATGCTTATTCCAGGTTCTTTTCTGTTAACCATAAATGTTTTAATTTGTGTTATGTTTCCTCAACTATGCTGCCAAATGAACGCGGCATATTGATTTAATATGGATACAATTATGGAAACTGTCATTGTGATTATTGAAATTATGGATACAATCAACACTGTCTCTATTATCAGATTAATATTTGCACAATTGTTGAGAACTTCCATGTAAACATATGATGTATAGAGTAAATCTTCATTGATGGATCCTTGCTGTGAGGTTCTCTCCACAACTTCCTCAAACCAATTTTGTAATTCTGTATAGCCACATTATTGCCTCTCCACGACTCACAACTTCCTGTTATTTTGATTCCTTCACGGCTGGCTGCAATACTTTTTCCCTACAGGGTTTGATGTCCCCAGTTTGCATCTCACCAGTTGCAAATCTTTCAATTGATTAACTGAATCAAACAATTCTTTGCAGTTAATCGGTCCTATGAAGAGTTATAATTATCAGTTAATCCTTTGTTTATTTCTAATGATCAGTTAGTTAATTCTAATGATTAATTAGCAGACTTATTTGTCAAACCTATGAGAGGTTGTGTTAGTGAATATATTATATATTAAAAGGGCTCTATGATGTCTGTCAGACAGTTTGAGACTGTCATGTAAAGAATCTAAAGATGGACGACAGGAACAAGTGTGTGTGTGTATATATATATATATATATATATATATAATAAAGCTTGGTTGTTGTTGTACTAATTTTATGTAATTTAATAGTATACCATTCTCAAAACTTCTGAAATAAAGAATAGGTAATCTAAAGTATTTCCTAAACGTAAATATCAGACATTCATATTAACAAACAAGTGTTTCGATTAGGAACTAAGAATCTAAAATGTAGAGAGCTGAATAACATATTCATGATTCCAAATCTTCCTTATAAGATAAAAAACTTATTATCTATAATAATTATATAAATTAACATAAAGATCATAGTTTATATTTAATAATTATATAAATTATTTATTTATTAATTTATATAATATATAATTATAGTTTATCAATATTCTAAAGTGTGTGTAAAAAATTTAACAATTATTTTTTAGAATTATTAATAAAATTTTAAAATTATTTTAAATATTTTATAAAAGTTTAATCTATTTTAAATTTATAAAAATAATTTAAGGTTTATTTTTAAAATTATATAACTATATATTATATAAATTATTTATTTTTTATTTTTAATAAAAATATGTATTATACCTATATTAATTAATTAAAAGTTTATTTAATTAATTATTGATTTATATAATATATACTTAAAATCTTTAATTAGAAATTATGTATTATATATATAATATAATGATTTTTTATAAAACATCTTAAATCACGATTCTCGTGATTCTGCATTCGTTGCCGCCTTCCTCTCGCCGCCTCGCAGCCTCACCGCCCCGCAGCCTCGCCGCCGCTGTAGGGCTTGCGCGACGACTCTTCCGATGATGCGGTGCTCGCGCGATAAGTTTGACGCGGCCGAGGGGCTTGTGCGACGATTTCGCCGCAGCCGTAGGGCTCACGCGACACCTCCTCTGCGGTCTTATGAAAATTATAGGCTTGATCTTATGAAAATTAAAAAAACAAATAAGTCAATCTGGAAATACTAGTCACCATTAAATTAACTACCCAAATCGAAAGATAACTTTCAACCTTGTAAATGTTTCTTTTCTAATTGATAACAAACTAAAATAGGCAACTTACCAAATAACCTGAATAATTATTAAAAACTGAAATTTGAATCGAAAATTTGAATCTTATTTCCCAATTTGTTAAATAGTTAATTCTATTTTTTTAATAATAATCAACAAGTTGTATATTTGTTTTGTAATCTTTTAAAAATGCAGTCACTGGATAAAACTTTCAACCTTGTAAATGTTTCCTTTCTGATTGTCTATTTTATGGCCTTGACTTCACTGTATGTTTTGACGTCAACTCCATAAAATTTTGAGTAAAATGATTAATGATTTTTATATTCATGTGCTTTGGTACTAATTTGATTGTTTGTCATTTATTTTGGTTTATGATTATTTGTTAGCTTTTAGTGGTTTAGCATTTAGTATCATTTCTTAATATTGGACTTTTATCTTAATCCAATTTTTGTTCTTTAATGGACATATTTGCTCATTAGTAGCAACAACAACAACCAAGTCTCATCCCACTAGATAGAGTGGCTACATATTGCTCATTAGCATTGTATAAAATTTACAGTCATGTTTCACATGAAAGAGCTATTTTTTCCTCTCTTTATATATGTCTAATGAGCACAAAAGGCACTTGATATGTGCAAATGACAGAGTTTACAGGATTATGATTAAATTAAGTGAGCATGCCTTTCCACAATCTCTAGAGTTTATTTTGAAGTCTCACCCATACTCTTTAGTACCAACTTCTCTTTTTTCACTATATAAGTAAGCATGCATATTGATGTACAGTTGGCTCACTTCTGTTATTCTTATTAGTGTTTGTGATGGACATAGGGGTGGTATACTGTATCGTACTGAAAATTTTATATCAATCTGAAAATTTTATATCAAATACCGTATCGTATTTGAAAAAATTATATACCGATACCGAAATTTTAGTATACTGAAACTTTGGTATATCAAATTTTTAGTATGGTTAAATTTCATACCGTTCATTCCAAAATTGTTGAGATATATATTTGCCCAATTGCTCACTGAAATGTTTGATATTTCGTTATTTCGGTATATGTCGGTATGGTATGTGAGGTATACCAAAATTTTTGATATTTTTCCCACCCCTAGATGGACAAACATGCTACTCACTTTTCACTTTCATTCATCTCCTAGTTCATTTTCAGTATTGATAGAGATTCTTATTTGTCATATTGTCTGGCATTTTAGTCGTCATCTTATCTTGCATCTATTCATCATCTAACATTTCTTCTTGTGTAGACAATACCTTTGCTCTTTGGTCCTTCAAGGAAGACGTTTACTGAATTATATACTGGTTAATGATTGTGGATGAATTAACTGTTTTTTAATGTCATTAGTTGCCTTCAGACCCTTTTTTGAGTTTGAATTTTAAATATATATATTAAGTACTAACTCAAATTATTGTTCGCAGTTCAACTATGAGAGAGAATGTAAACGTTCTGTACAATGCATTTGGCTACTATGTGCAGTTCATGCCTATGTAAGTTCAAGAATAACTTGGTGTCTACTCTGGATTCAGCTAACTCTTTCTTCACAGAGTTGATGGAAATTGTAACATGTGTTTTTCTCTCATTTGCAGAGTGGTTGACTACATTGAAACTGAAAGAAAAAGTATAGAAAAAGATTTGAGAGAACAGCTTAAGCTTTTCAGTTGGGAGCGTTCTCATGACTCGTCCATAGAGAGCTTTAGTAGAATGCGGCAGAAGATCCGGAAACTTGTCCAAAAATACAATGTAAATTCTTGTCATCTTACTTCCTTCCCATCTATTTCTAAGTCATTTTGTTTCTTTTTTTGTTGTATTTTACTTTTTCAATCTCTGACAACACTTTATATATTCAATATCTTAAACATTTGAAATAATTTGAATATAAATTTTCTGTCTATTTAGAGATGTGGTTTGAGATTATTCGTTTTCAGGCTTATCATCTGAATAAAAACTATAGATTAGCTTTAGAAGCATCAATATTGAGGTTATTTTTCCAACGCCCAAGGTTTAAATCTTGTGCTGGCTCGCCCATATTGGGCGCTCCACTTTGACATTGAATTTTTAACATGGTTCTTGAAGCAACACCATGGTCTTTTACCGGAGTTTTTGACAGAGTTTCGACAGTGACAACATTGGGGAACTTCTAGTTAGGTTTCTCTTCCAAGCTGATGTTGTTAGTGTTTAGCAGCTGCTCCCCCTTCATCATTGTCCTTTTCCCTTTTTTTGTGTGCTGACATACACTAAGTCAACAGATCTGTTTTGAGATAGTTGAGGACTGATCCCTAGGGTCGGAATGAAAGTCTTCATTTCGCTAGAATCCCCTGGAAAATATTGTCTTTTATATAAAATTTTGTTGCATCTATGCAAGGTGATGTTAGTAATATAAGGCCATGCATTCCTCTTTTGATTTTGTAAAAAAAAAAAAAATCTGTTACTTTACCTACCTGCTCAAACTGTTCATCCTAATTCTTTAAGCTTGTGCAATTTAAAAAGATGACCATTGATCATGTTCATACTATCTTGATTGCTTTTCTCTCATTTTTACCATATATAGTATCTCAACATCACGCCCAGTTTGTGAAATGTAAAAATAATCAAGTTATTGTTTTGGCTGTTCATCATTGATGTTATCTTAGGATTCTATGCATTTTATTTTGTGGGAACTCTTTATGTAATATGAATACAGAGGCCTAAATGTAGCCTACATGACATTATCAGTTTTATTGAATCGGTTAAAAGAAATGACTCACATGAGTCCAACCCTCAGTGTAGTTGCTGTAGAATTTCTTAGAAAGGAATATTATAACATCTGTTCATATCACCAAGAACCGTTTGGTTCTCTGTATAATCAAATTTATTTATATTTTTTGTGTACCATGTCAATGTGTCTTGAATATTAATTGCAATGCTCTTTTTATTCTTTAGGAAGTTTTACAACAACCTTTGATGCTCGTTGTTCACCAACAAGCAATATCAAAGAGGGAGAAAATTCCTGCTTGGCTTGAAAGTTGGACTTCTGATGAAACAAATGTAGATGTGTTGCAGTGTCCCTTGTCTGTTATAAAAAACAACAATGCAAAAAGGTCTCTAAAATAATCCTTTTTCACTTGTGAAAAATAGCTGAAATGTCTATATTCACATGATCCTTTTGATGTAGATTCTTTTGGTTTACTAGCTGGATGGACAAGGCTAATATGTTAACAAAAACTGATAACTTATGTGCTCAAGGTATACTGAATCATGTAACATTAATTGCTTACTTGATTCTCGTGTTCTTACCTGTTTGAACATTAAAATTTCCCTTGTATTATTGCAGGATTATCAGATGTCAAACACACGTTGACTTCTCCAACTTCATTCAATGAATTAGAGAAATATTGGGAGGAAAGCTGGTTTTCAATTGAAAATATAAGCAGAAAGGCAGCTCAATTTGCTCATATTTGGAGACATGGAACTAAGAACCTCACAAAGAGACGGATGTTAGGCAATTTGTTAAAGGTTCTTGAAAAGAGTGGATTATCAAGGCATAGACACATATCTAATGAGGTAACCTTTATGGCTTGTCTTTCCATGCTTTTGACAGGTTGGCTGAACTTATATTTGTTGAAAATATATGCACATATTATACTTAGATCTGCTTTGCGATCTTTACTTTTCTTGTTTAACCAAATAAGTGTGCTTGCTTATTGGTCTTTTTGCATTCGTTCAGCTTGGGATTACCATGTACTCTCATCCTTCCTACAATGTGCTACATTTACTCTTGCTTGGGGATTTGCATAAATCTTCTAGCAATATTAGCACCGGTAACCAGGTTCAGTCTGACAATCGGGGAGATGATATATTTGGTTTTAAGTTGAAGTCTACAAACATCACTTCTGAGGACAATAAAGGAGATGACATAATTGGTTCGAAGTGGAAGTTTGCAAACCAGCTTTACTTTAAAAACTTAGCTGTCATGAATCAGCTTCAGGAAGTTTGTCTTAATTTTAGCAAGGATTTCAGTAAGGAGCAGGTAAGTCAAAGGACCAATTTGGCCAAACTTTACTGATTTTTGTACTGTAACTTTTCGGACTTTTTTCACTGTCTCCTTTTGCAGGTTGATCAAACAAACTCTTTTCTTTATCAACTAGTTTTCATCCAGCAAGAACAGAGAGATGTTATGTATAGTGTATATGAGCAACTGAAGAAACTACAACTGAAATTGCAGTGGATGAATGGAGGAGGTAAGATGTTGTTAGATGCTTAATTTTGCACTATATATGCCTATTACCTAATCTAACTTTGTATTCTTATAGAACAAAGTGAAGATCTCACTATAGCTATGAACCAATCTGCTCTCCTTATGTTAATGTGGAAGCAAAAGGTGAATATTTTATTTCCCTTTTTTGTGACTTGAATGATTTCTATTCCTTAATAATGGAATGTTAATTTGATTGTGTCTGTGTAGAATGTATTTGACAGCTTACTTGCCATGTCAAGAGAGACAAATATGTTGCTTGGATCTTTCAAAAGTTGTCACCTGAATACCTGCAAGGTTATCAAGGATGAAATTGATAGAATTTATTCTGTGATTGATATGTTCCTTCCTAGATTTTCAAAATCAAAGGTAAAAGAAATAAGTTTTGGAGACCCTTATGATTTTAAACTGTACATGCTGACCTAGACTAGCACTTGTTACAGGAATCACTGGATATGTACCTACTCTGCAATCATAGTATTGTTTCAGCAGCTACTGAACTCCCCTTCCTTGTTACCAAGAAAATGGAGGACCTGGTGATATCCAATTCTGAAATAATTAATGCTTTTGAAGAATCTATTCTCGTTTTTAGTTTTGATAAGGCTTTCCCAAGGTCCATTGGAGGCACATTACTGAGTCGCTTTGAAGAGATCATTACTAAGGTATTCATATGGTTTCAAATATCCTTGTCTCTTTATTGTGTTAATTGGTTTTCAAAATTTAGTATATTTGCACATTTTTACTCTTAATGTCTTTATCACAATTATCTAGTGTTCTCAGCTCATTCTCATTTTTTTTACTCTTGCTTAATTGCCTCTTTGTACCAGTATAGTCTTTGTACCTTCTAATTTGTATAGTGAGTAATTTACATTTTATATTAGTTTTTTGCTTTTGGTATTTAGCCCTATTGCTCAGATATGATTACTTGAATTATGAGTGACTTGGCAAAAGGTTACAAACTATGAGAGGATATATTATTCTATAACATTATGAATTATTATTTCAAGTTTGAGAAACTGTTTTGTAAAAGATTGAAAACATCCTTAATTTATTATTATTTTCATATGGTATTCTATACATCATTTAGGAGCAAATATATTTTCATTAACATAATGCTAATTACTGAAGGTAGGATCATAGAGGTCGCAGAAGCATCAATTTGTTTCCCATCGTTGTACTTCACAATGAACCATCTTGTCTTCTGTTTATTCGCAGCAGAAGCAACAAGTGATTTTTCTGCCAAAATATGAATTGATATCTGAATTGTCTGAAATGATGAGTCTGCCTCTGTTATCGTGAATCACAATTCGATTTAATTAAACTAGTTTGATAGAATTCGTTGATTTTACAAATGATCTAATTGTATTGTGAATCTTTCTTTGTGTATTTTGCAGGGGAAGATGATGCTATTGATGTCTCAGATTGATAAGGATAAACAGTGTGCTACTAGAGAAAATTACATGAACCTAGAGACTTTTTACAATGAAAGTTATGAGCGAACAATTAAACTCTTGTTGGATGTTTATGAGAAACTGTACACAAACAGTGTGTACAATATTCCTGTTCATGACTTATCTGGGCAAATAACTTTATGTAATCAACTTTTTCAGTCACATAAAAAGGTCCTACGACTAGAAGAAATTGATGATGCTTTTGGTGATACAATTTCTGCTGCAGTGCGTTTTCACTCTTTTCAGATTATTAGTTTTGTTACTTCATTCACTTTTTACCTTAAACTTGCTAATGCTGACCTCTTATATGTATTTGTTTACAGAGAAAATTTGTTGACTCTGTTTCGGATAGGAAAGATGAAGTGTGTTCTCAGATGCAGATACAACTTAAGCATCTTTATGTCCTTTTGGACCTTATCCTAACTTTTGGAGATGGCATCCTATCTGAAATTTTGGATGTGCATTCAGCAGTATGTCTTGTCTGTTGTTCAATTACTAGCCTTCAATTTTTTTGTTAGATAGCTGTTCTGAATTGGTTGGTTGTTATGCGCAGGTAGCTGAACTAACAAACGTGCTCGCCCATATATTTATATTGATTTTTTCTAAAGGATTTGGATCATCACAAGAAGAAACAGAAAATTCGAAGTGCAATGGGACTGAAGATGCCAGTGGAACAGGAATGGGAGAGGGTGAAGGAGTTAATGACGTAAGTGATCAAATTGAGGATGAATCTCAGCTACTTGGTACATCTGAGAAGGTAAATTTAGTGGATAGCTTATTTCTCTTAGTTTTTTATGATAGAAGTAGCTTGACAGTTGTAAATCTTGCAGCACGACGGACAGGATGAGTTAGAAAAACAGCCCAATGCCAATGATAAAGGAATAGAAATGGAAGAGGATTTTGATGGTGAAACATTCAGTGTCAGTGAGGATTCAGAAGATGATGACCTTGAGGATGACGAGGACCCGAACTTGGATTCTCAGATGGGGCAGACAGCAGAGGGTGACCAGAAAGTTGATGAGAAACTTTGGGATGGGGATGAAGATGATAATACTGAAAATCATTCAGAGAAATACGAGCCAGGTCCTGCCGTCAAGGAAAAAGATTCAGGTAGTAGAGAGCTTACTGCTAAGGATGACAATGCCCTTGCTGCAGATGATTTAGAAGATATAGACAAAAATCAAGATGACAAGCTTAATGATGAGGATAATGATTCCAAAAAAAATGAAGATGATTTTAATTCTGATGATATGGTTGTAGACAAAAGCAAAGCATTTGAAGATCCTACAGATATTCAAATTGAGGAAGATGCAAAACAACCAGAAGATGCTGATATGGATGAGCCTCAAGGTTCTGATATGGATGGATCAGAATTGGGTTCCTTCAGATCTGATGAAGAAATGAATGACATGGATGACAAGTCCAAAGAAGACAATGTTGTTGATGAGGATGTTTCTCAAGTGGACAATAATTCGAGGATCGAAGTGGAAGAGAAAGCTGAAACTGCAAATATGGAGCCAGAGTCAAATAAGGAAACTCTTCCATCTGATACAATGGAAACCTTTGAATATCCACTGGAAGGGAAAGAATCAATCAACTCCTCTGGTAATTCTCATATAATGGAATCCTTAATGGTGCCAGAGATGCTTGTGGCTGACAACAA
>JBAMIB010203209.1:0-12551 GCA_037177415.1 Kaempferia rotunda
AGAATTGATTCGAGAACCCATTGTAAAACAACGGTTAGAAAGGTGAATGGAAAAAGAGGTCGAATGGAGAAAGCAGGTTTAATTATGAATGGACTTTAGTCCCACATTGAAAGTTTCAAGCTTTATAGTTGGTTTATATTATTTCACAAGCATGCATGTTGTGAACAAATGCACAGGGAGAGACTCTCTCTCATGTGTAGATGAGCAGGGAGCAAATCTAGGGCCCAGATTTGTCTTGAACCAAGTTGGCTCATGTGCGAGGCCAACTTGCGTGCACCCAAACGAATTAACCAACATTTTATCACCTAAATTATTCTTTTTGCATCAACGCTTAATGTAATTAATAAGAAACACACATTAATATAATGCATGTGACGTTTTTTAGCAAATAAAGAAGTAACTTCATGCAAGACATCCTATAAAAGGCTTTGCGCAGGAGAGGAAAAGAGATAAGGAAAAAAGGGGAATACTCCATCCACCTTCCCCCTCTCTCTCTTCCTCTTTGTCGTGCATCTCTTGCTCGACAAAATTCTTGTGATAGCATTCGGGTACTCATTTAGTTTGCTTCGACCACTAGTGCTCAGTGGAGACTCGCAATTTACTGTTGTATCCTGGGAAATAGATAACCCAAAGTCAACCTCGCAGCACTGCCGGAGTGGGTGAATTTATTTTAAGGAAACTGCGTTGAACACAAACCTCGGCCTCTCGATTTTTAAACTCTTTTAAACTCATTCGGACTTGGCAGTCAGATGACTTCTCTCTTGACTCTGCACTCGGACTTTGGTTAACTCGGTTGCATGCACAGACAACCCAACAGCTCGACTCGGTCTAACCCTTAAGGCCGACAGCTTGAGATTATCAGCTCAGGCCGCTCAATAGATAAGTCTGATTTGATTTGTATTTTTTTGGACCATAATTATCTACAGTAAATAGATTCTCCAGCAACATTAACTTGTTATGTAGAATTTCAGGCCTTTATTCCCAACAATAACTTTGACACTCTTCATGCTCATTGCTGTTATTTAATACAAACTTATCTTTTGATTGCAAAGGAAGCATGAATGTGTAAGAGAGAAAAACCTAATTGGCTACAACTTAAGGATTTCTGATTGAAAGACCTGCACATATCACTGGGTAAGTCTTACAAATGCAACAGCATAATTTTAAATAAGACATACATGTGGAGAGTCATTTTTAGTACAGTCAACAGTGGGCACCATAGCATAGTTAATTTATCCACTTTTCTTCTTCTAAGCTACATTTATTTGATGGTGATTATCTTCCTCAAAACACAGTTCATTAGGAAAGACAATCAGATCACAATTCTACAAATAATATTCAAACTGAATGCCAACAAATTAAGCTTCACAACTGTGCAGTATACATTACCCAGTAAGCATACAAAAACAAATAAATAAGAAGGGGCTTGGCTCCACATGCTAAGGAATTTGGATATTGGAACTTTGTTAATAACATGCGGGTAAAATAATCAGAAGAAACCACAAGTGCACACACTAGAGTATAGATCACCATAATCATGTGGTGGTAATCTTTAATTTCACTCCAAGAAGTTACATGTAAAATTAACCTTTTATTTTTGACCATTTAAACTGACATCATCTTTGATTTGTTTTAAGACATGTTATATAGAATGTGCACAGGGACCAAGCCAACCTAAAGATTTTTAGCAGACCTTAAATAGATTATGAATCCATAATACTGATTTTCCCATGTTAAGGCAATAAGAAGAAATAGGAAAACATGTGCACCTTGCGCATTTCAGGAAGAACTAATCTGTTCATGGTAGTTTCTAGAGCAACTGATGCAACAGCAGCTGCTGCAATGAATTTGGGAAGGCTGGGGTCAATAATTGCAGACATTGCATCTCCACTAGACAGCAGAGCAAGCGAAGGAAGCAGGATATACGGATTAATGAAAAATGAAGATCCATTCTTGGCTGGAGTTCTTAGCAACCGGGACATCTTTCCATTAATATGGTTTGTTAGACACATTGGCTCTCCTGAGCAGAATCCTGGAGGTCGAGTGTTCAACTTTAATGGACCAATATTTTTGTAAATAGTTGATGGGGCAGCTAAGGAAATGGTAACTCGTTCTCCTTCTTGGGCAGGAAGTTCAACAGTCTGAGTAGCAAACTTATGTGTACGAGCAATACCAGAAGGAGTGCAAATCTGTCATAGATAAATATTAAAGCTGATGAAAACTAGATTTTCATATCACAGTAAGGAATATAGACTGATCTCAGAAAAGTATGTTAAAAATTTGTCATTACTTCTAGTTATCCTCCATATGTTCCACAATGCATGAGAAATGAAATGAAATGAAATGAAATGAAACATGAGTAGCAACTTAAAATCACAAGCACAAATATATGATGTAAATTCTTGTTCTATTAGACTAGCACACAATTGAAACTAATTAAAACAAAAATATAAAAAGAACGTGGAATTCCATTTTCAAATATTAGAATTTAGAACTGACTGCACAGCCTTTGCACCTTGCAAGGACAACTGCAATTGCTGCTGCATGTACAAGATTTCCTGTCATTATGTAACTTTAGAAATTGGGTGAAATGGCACATTATACAATAGAGATCATGATCATCAAGTAGGCATTAACAAAGAATACCAATGATGTCTCTAACACAATAAGAATAACTAAGTGATTGTTCTCTTGATGTTGCTATAACTAGATTCAAACATATTAACCATGGATAACGGATTTGATGTACATATAACATGTCAAATTATCATCTTTTATGTACATAGATGTTTATCAAGCATACTGAAAGCATATTTGGTAATCATAGCTTCAAGTTAAAACCATATTGACTGAAAAAGATCATGATGAACTTATTATAAAATTGAGAAGTGAGATACGCTAGTACCACAATGGAGTGCAGAGCAGCAGGAATGCTGTCTTTGTTTATCTGTAGGAATCTCAAAGCTTTCTCCCATGGTGAAATGTCAACGCTGCGTTCGTCAGGAGCATTTCCTTAGACAAATTGAATACTTCAATCAAAACCATATATATAGCAATATTTTGACTCTTGCTTCATAGATCCATAATAGCATAGCAATACAGAATGAAAACTTAGTAGCATAAGACTAGCATAGCAAAAGTAAACAGCATAGAACGTTGTTGAATTTGAAACATGAGTTTCATTTCAACACATATACAAGAAACAAAGCTAAATAAAAATTAAGTAGATTTGAAATCAATTCCTGCACAATAGCATACTTGAGGAAGAAGGAGAAAGTATGAGCTTGAACAAAGTGGAAAATCTGATTTGTATGATTCAATCACTAAAAGTTAAAAATTCAATAATATTGATAACAATTTTCCTGTTTGATGACATTTATGATTTGAAACTTAAATTTCATGAAATTGAATATTGACATGAAAGATAATGTGAAAAGAATTTGAAATTAAGGTATTAAATAACGAATGAACCCATTCAGGCATTCACTCATCCACTAACCTGATCTCTTCTGACTCAATGTTGATGATGTTGCCTGAAACAAGCTCATACTGGTAACGACATTGGGAACAAGATGCAGCCTGAGGAAGATTCATCAACCCAGTAACGAATGAATGAAATTACAGATTCCAATATAGCAATGTGAGCTCATTGTCACATGGGTACGATAATTTATTTAAGTGAAAAAATTAACACATGACTACCTTGATTGACTGACAAATCTGAAAAGTTAAAGAGGAACAAGAAATAGGAACTTATAAACATACATCAAGATCTGTTGCGCATAAACAGGAAAATCAGTACAAACATGAAATAAGATAAGAAAACAGAGGGAAATGAAAGGGGAAATCCTCATCAGTGTATCAGTAGTAGTATAATAATTCAGATAAACATGAAGTATCACGTTATGTGGATAGTATCAAAATGTTATTATTATTATCGATGAATTTTTAAGTGATGCAGGAGGACAGAGGGATGTTGAACAAAGCAAACATGGACTTAATTATGTTTCCTTTGCTGAATATTCTTGTATATTTTGTTCAGTCTTCTCTCTTAGAAAAGAAAATAACAAAAGATACAAATTAGAGGTAGTGATCGGGCCAAACTGCCAAGCTTAGTTTGGGTCATGCCAGGCATAGCCCAATAGAGTGGGTGATGTTGGGCCCAGCTTGGTCTGCAATTTTGGTTGGGCAGGAGTGGCTTGGCCTCCAGGTCGTGCTAAGCATGACCTGCATAGCGAGCACGGCCTAAAAAGTAAAAATTTTAAATAAATAAATTTTAAAAATAGGAAAATAATTTTAAAATATATATAATGCATTTTTATTTTCTATTTTTTTTCTATTTTCTATTTTCTATTTTCTATTTTAAATTTGTTTATTATTTTATTTTAGAAAAAAAAGCTATGGCCTAGGCATAGGCCAATCAAGCTAAGGCCGAGCTTAGCTTGGTGCAGTCAAGGGCCATGCCCGCTACAACTCATGACTGCCCTTACAAAGCCCGGCCCCGCGCCTGGCCCGACACGGAACAGGCCAACTGGATCCCAGTCATGCCCAGCCCGGTAGACCCATTTTAACATCACTAAAACAAACTATATTACACCACAAATTAGGGCATTGAGTTGTATTCTCAGATCTTAGAAAGCTAGCATCCTGGGTTATGTGAATGATTTAGGATGGCGATATGGTTCTCAAGGAAACAATATAAGAAAGGATGTTAACTAATATATCTGTGCAGCTGTACCTGTACACCATGTTGTGGCTGTACAACAGCAACTGCTACCATACAGCTTGGACATCTAACAACCATTCCGAATGGAACCTAAAAGATCATATAAAAGTGCTAGTGATCATAAAAGAATTTAATATAAAAGGAAAACATGAAATAGTAACTCAAGATGAACAAATTGTTAAGTATATGCTGAAATGGGCATAGATGAACATGTGAAAATAAAGAGCCAGATGACAGCTTCAAGCAATTTATAGTGTGAGAACAATATTAGTCAAAGTGCCATGAAGCCCTTCAACAATGAATTAAAATAATAGATATCACAAATTCCTTCAACAATGACCTAAATCAACTAGAATACACAGAAGCGCCATGAAATCATTCAATAATGACATTAAGCAATGAAGGATAGGTACGTAAGGGTAGGCCAAAGAACCACATCCACAACCCTTGAATGATGGTTTAAGTGATTACGGGTAGGCAGAAATGCCATGAAATCTTCCCGTATCTGAAGTATCAAAGGTAGGCCAAAGTGACATGAAATCGTTTAAAGATAGATCACAGTGATTAAAGTGAGTCTGGATGCCACAATTGCTTTAAAAAGTCAAAGAGTGATTGAAACTGAAAGGTTAGTTGGGGAAGCAAGAGTTTTTGAATTGCAAAGATAATAGTGCAAAAAGAAATAGATGAAAATTAGAAAATAAAAATTATTTACAAACAGAAGTGTGATCTGCACCTGAAAGAGAGTACTCATATGCCCACTTTTGAGCACATGCACACAGATACAAGAGTTCCCCATTGAGAGCTTCAGTTCCATAGCAACCAGACCACACTGAAATAAGCTGAAGTGAGGAGACAGTGATAGTTGAGCCACCTTATATTAAAAAAGGTTGAATGATTTGTTAGAGGACTGGATCCATTTGAAAGTGCCTAGACTCTTTATACTTAATATTGATTGAACTGTAATCTTTAGGACTAGACTCTTCTTTATCCTTGGCAACTCTATTCACCACAAGTTCTGAGAGCACAATACTAGCCCATGGCTAATTACTGGCTAAACCAACAATAATGCGTTGATGTGGATACTGACATTGTTCTTGAAAGGACAGTCAAGGTCCTTTCCCTTATCCTTCGCTTGTCCTACTTCTAGACGCTCTTGAGTGATTGCCAAAATCACTTTTGGACCAGATTGAAAGAAGCCTTCCAAGGAAAATTATCTTAGGAGGGTTTTGAACTCTTATGCTTCTTGGAAGTCAAAGACCCTGGGGAACTATTCTTTGAGAGGATTGCTTCAGCTAGAACCATGAGAATAGGAATGTCTTTGGTTGTAAAAGGATCGACACTTTGGGTTATGAGATGGGAGAATTTATATATGTATGCGTGCACATGTGAACATGAAGAGTCATTGGGGTGGAGTTATGTCACTAGCTGGCCCTTTGGTGCCTTTGTTGCCTAGGGATAGGAAATGGATTAAGGACATACATGTTTACAAGGAGGTAGATTATTTATAAGCATAGATGAACATAAAGAAAAACTTGTTTATATGGTCTACCTCATACAATTCAATCACATCTAGTGGATCGTCAGATAAATTTGCAAAAAACTTGAAAAGTCAAGAATGAACCCCTGTGCTTCAAATTGTGCATAATATGTAAAATTTAAGTTGAACCATCATATAGGAATGCTCCAAGGTTTGGCTTGTAATATGAAAAAGAAATGTCTTTATCATCCATTTATCGAAGTGCAATGCCTTTGTCCTTTAACCAACTCACAATGAGATATTATTTTTGCAGCAACCAGCAACCTTTAGTAAGACACAGTGATAGAAATGCCTATAGCAAACATGTGGCTGTGGTCCCATGGTACAAGCTTTTAGCCAGGAAGAGGATCATTGATTGGCCATCTTCAATCTGACTTGAGTCAAGATAGATAGTTCACCTAAATGACATGAAGGACAACACATTGTGTGACCACCCTGTTAGGGAGTTGGATTGTCGCTAAGGATCGGCTACTTCCTACGATGTTAGCGCAAGCGAAATATACAAAGACAAAACAAAATAGGAAATTACAAGATAAGAAAGATCAAACCGCTAACACATGTCGTTTACGTGGTTCGGAGATTACTTGCTCCTACTCCACGGCGTGTCTGTAAGGTAGACGACTCCGGCGATCCTTCGGTGGATCAATCCCCGGCAACGCCAGCTAGTACAACCCCCTTGTCGGTGGAGAAACTTCTCTACAACCTCGATCAAGCTCTTGGATGTGCTTAGGCTAGAAGACTACTGATTAGGGTTAACCACCTCTAATCTCGTCAACCATAACCAAGCATCCAAGCCTTCGTTATATAGGCAACCAGTTGAACACTAGCTGATCTGCCCGTTACCAGTAGACCACTAAGTATAGCAACTGACTGGTCCCACATGAAGATGTAGCCGTTACACTCCAATGGCTATGTACCAGTCGACTGCTAACTTTAGCAGTCGACTGCTCCGCTAGGATTGAGCGAACAGAAGCATTCTGTTCGCTCCCAGTCGACTGGTACATTCACCAGTCGATTGCCCTAGTTGACTGGTACATTCACCAGTTGACTACACTTTCTCTCGCACTTGTCCTCACGACTCACTCGACTCTTCCTTGCACCCTTAACCTCTTGCTTTCAAGCCTTCTTCCTCTAGTTATCGTCCCTCGGATGCACACAAGCCCGCGACTCGCCTTTATTCATGCCTCGAAGTGCGCTGAAGCCGTCCAGCTGAGTCACCATCCTTGCCATGAGCCGCGCTCCTAGACTTCACTTGTCAAGCCACACTTGGACTTATGTTGCCAAGCCTACACACTTGGACTTACACAGTCAATGTCTTCACTTGGACTTTCACCATTTGCACCTGTACACCTGCACACTCCACAACGCATATTAGTACACAATGCAAATCCTAACTTAAACTTGGTCCAAACATCAAAACCTTGGGTTACAATGATTGCTCCAACACTCTCTTGCTTCTTTATTTATATATTTGTTTATTTGCGATGCTCTAATCAATGCTTTCCACTGCTCCCCTTGATGAAATTGCACTTCTCCATGATGTTTCTGGTATCATCCATCGAGTATCAAGGTTCAGGCGTACATTTCTAACATACGCCACAAATTTGATGCTACACTTTTACTCTCGAGGATAACTCGCCGGTAAGTTGGTGCGCATATTGATCACTATAGCTTGGACTACCAAAAGTTTTGAGATGGAGATAAAAAATCCCCTCCCTTTATTTCTGTATTTACAATATTTTTTTATACATTTGTAGGTGACTTTTGATCTTTACTTATTTTAATGATGATATATTAATTACAGATAAATACAAAGTATCTCATTTGATTATTTCTTCATATTAATGATGTAGTTATGATAGATGAAGTATTCTCTTTCACTTCCTCTACTTGTTTCATTTCTTCATGCAATCATGGTGTATTAATTATCTATTTAAGGGAGGTAAAGCTTTGACCTACTATAGTTTTGGGCTTTGGGTTAGAGGGTGTCAGACTACTAGGGCATAATAGATGTATGCTAGTTGACAAAATCTATGACTTGCTGATCCGGAGAAAGGAGAAGTCAAGTCAACGACCGCCCAAACGGTTAAACGGTCCACAAAGATGCCACATCAACTGCCCTCAACGTAGAACAGGAGCAGACTAAACACATCCGCCGACCTATCAAGAACGGCTGAGTGGAGCACTTAGTCGGTCGGGCGAATACACTGCCCAAAAGCAGAGGGGAGCACATAAGCTAGCAGTACGGACTAAGCAAAATGATCAACCGAGTGGAGCACCCGGTCGGCTAGATTAACTAGTCTTGTCCTGCATCACGATTAAGCATCGACCAAGCTAACCCCTCAAATCAAACAAGAGCAGCCAATCGGCTCTGTAGTGACCGACCGAGAGAAAATAGTCGTTCGTTCATAAGCCTACTGGTCGTCTTTTATCGTTTAGTGCACCTAGCTGTAGGAGAATATTCGCTGCCAGAAGTATGCGCTGTGATGCCTTTTACGGAGAAAGTTTCCAAGTCCGACATGTACGGATGCCACATTTAATTAAGGAAAGCTCATAAGGAAAGGAATCATGTGTCATAAATTACCTGCTCTACTTAGGAAAATCTTTGATTCGCGCATCGAATATTCTTCAGATATAAATAGAGTATCTCCCAAGCCACGAAGGTATGCGATTCTCGTCATTTAAAACTTTTATTTCCACTTCATCTTCTACAACACCCTAACTTGAACGTCGGAGGACCAAACACGGGAACCCCTCCCTGTTCCCTTGTTTGGTTGATAACACTCTTTTTCCAGTTGTTTGGATAGCGTGCAGGTTTTACGGCTCTCTGAGGAGCAACTTATCTTTTTCTGGCAATCTTCTTTAACTCCACGTGGAATACAAAATCCACGATGTCCATCTCCCCGTTTGCAGATAGGAATACATTTGGCGCCGTCTGTGGGAACTTATCCCGCATCTGAAACGAGAGGATAGACGAAGCATGACGAATGACTACTATCACCTTGTCACAAGAGGATTTGGAACTATTGGTGAATGCCCAAGCACACAGAATGTTACAACAGCAGTAGATGCAACAACGATAAGTAGCAGAAGTAGGAAAACAACCGAACGAGTTGGCTGCCTCCTTAATTGGGCACCATACGACGAATCACACTAGGGCAGAAGGGCGGAGGACTTACCTGACATCCCCTCCACCGATCGGAGAATTACAACTGCCTACGACATAGGCTAGCTTACCACCTGTGCCGTCATCCCCTATAGCACACAACTGGATGCTCTTCTAAACGCCTTTGGAGGATAGCCCCCCGAGTGATTCCTTAAGCTCTTCATCAGGGAAAGCACCTCCCTTGCCGGAAAAAAGAAAAGGCCAAAATGTCCATAATAGATAGATCACCCAAACGAAATCGCACGTTGTTCTCCCAAGGTGTGGCAGAAGGGGAGTTTTTCAGATCACTCATTCGAGAGCCTTCGTGTGACTACGATCATCCAATGAGACGAGCAACAAAGTACATTAATGTGGAAGAAGCCCAGACGACTAGACAGAAGCAAAGAGTGGCAACTGAGCAGAGCGGTCCCTCCGACCGTAAGGCCATAGCCTTCTCTCATCGTAAGGAAGCAAGAATAGGTCCAGCCGTCCGATTAACCGAACGGTCATCTAAACGCGTAGAACAAGTGGAGTCTGCCCAAGATCGCGAGGAACTGATAGCAGATATGAGACCGTTCTGTACATACCACAAAACTCATTCCCACAATATCCAAGATTGTTGGAGTTACAACATAGCAGCCCACAGAGCTGACAAAATAGGGTATTGGAGGTGTTCTCGGTCGTTGAGTTGTTACAATCAGAGGTCGAATCACTCACCGATTAGAAGGAGGAATGGGAGGACAGCTTCGGAGAGCAGGCGAGACGAACGACCAACATAAACTACGATTCGAGCGAGCAGGGAACCATCGCCCACTTGTGAGGATGAGAACCGGAGGAACGCTGCTCGGGGCAACATCAGCATGATTACGGGTGGACCCACTGATGTGGATTCCAACTGAGCGTGAAAGTCTCAAGCGTGTAGATTAGAAATACACGCAGTCGGTTGTAGTAAAGAATAGACACAAGGACCTGAAATCAGTTTCGACCCCAAGGACCTGGAGAGAGTAAAGGTACCGCATGACGACGCCCTTATTATTAAAGTCGTAATAGCCAACTACACCATCCATCGAACATTCATCGACACCGGAATCTCAGTTAATATAATATTTAAAAAGGCGTTCGAACAGTTGTAGATTGACAAAAGTCAGCTATAACCTATGACCATCCCTTTTTACGAGTTCACCTGGAATGAAGTACAGCTGGTCAGGCAGATCAAGTTGGCTCTCTCGCTAGGGGAGGAGCCCTTGGTGAGGACTTAGTGCTAAATCTTCATTGTAGTAGACGCCCCCTTTGCGTATAATATGATCCTAGGTTGACCCATTCTCAACGAGTTCCGGCCAGTTGTGTCTACCTTCTGCCAGAAAATTAAATTCCCGATTGATGATCAGGTCGCTGAGGAGAAAGGGGATCAACTGGTGGCAAGAAAATGTTACGTTGAAATTATTCGGACGGAAGCTCAGGCGGCTTAGAAATGGCAAGGATGGAAGTAAATACCATCTAGGAAGCTCCTCCAGCCTTGGTATATGAGGAAAGGGAGGAGGTGCCAATCGGGCCTGACCGGCCAAACGCGATTACCCTGATGGCTACTAATTTGGAACCTGAGTAGAAAGTCGACCTGATGACTTGCCTGGAGCTAAATCACGATGTATTCGCTTGGCAGCCCAAAGAAATCAAGGGTATCTATCATGAAATTATGAAATATAAACTACATGTGTTTCCAAATGCTCGACTAGTTAAGCAAAAGAAAAGAGATTTTAGAGCCAACCAGAATGTGATCATCCAAGCGGAAGTCAAAAAACTACTTGAGGCTGGCTACATAAAGGATGTGCAATTCCCGAGATGGTTAGACAATGTCGTATTAGTTTCAATGCACGGTGGTAAATGGCGTGTCTGCATCGACTTTAGAGATCTGAACAAAGCATGCCCCAAAGACTAATGTCCACTACCCCACATCGACCAAATGGTGGACTCTACAGCTAACTGTGAGTTGAAATGCATGCTAGATGCATATCAAGGCTACCATCAGATTCCGCTCGCTCAGGAGGACCAAGAAAAGGTTAACTTCATCACTGCTGATGGAACAAATTGCTATAAGGTTATACCATTCGGATAAAAGAATGCCGGAGCTACTTATTAACGACTAATAAACAAGGCTTTCAAAGAGCAAATCGGGTGAAATATGAAGGTATATGTGGGCGACATCTTGATCAAATAGCGCCGAGTGGAGAATCTATGTGGGACATTGATGAAACGTATCGAACACTGAGGAGGTATGGATTGAAGCTAAACTGGCTCAAATGCTTGTTCGAGGCTAGAAGTGGGAAATTCCTAGGTTACATAGTGACCGAGTGTAACGCCCCAAAATTTTCACAGAAAATTTTAAGTAATTAACATTGTATTTATAAGAATTAACGAGAATTTTCCAAAATAAAATAATATAAAAAGGAAGAAAAGTAATAAAAGAGGTGAAGCAGGGATTTGAACCCTAGACCTCTTGGTAGGAACTAAGACTTATCATGCATGTGATAACCAATTCACCCAGCAGGGGAGTGCTACTAGAGGATGAGAACAATGCTAGTTAAAGGTTGGAGAATATGAAGAGTCACTTGACTTTTCATCTAAAAAGGGAATATGCCAAGGGAATATTCTTTGGTGGTTAATGTGAAGAATTATGAAAGGTGGCCGAATATTAATGGTAGTAATTGAGGAATAACTCATTTCTCCTCTTCATTTTCTTCCTCCTCTCTTCTTTGGCCGAATACTCTCAAAGGGATTGGGTTTCTTTTGGTTTCCTTCAACAAGACTCCATCCTCAAGGGCTAGGGCACTTTAAGGATTCTAAAGCAAGGTAAGTATTCCCTCACCTGCAGTATAATTGCTTGTATGATATGTTGCATGAAAAGAAAATAGGAGTTTCTATACCTTGAGGTTTCGGCCAACTTTGAAACTAGAGCAAAGGTTGAGTTTAAGTACTTGATTTCATATGCAAACACCCTTTCTATGATCCATGAAGTATTGGATGACAATTATGTATGTTTGATGTTGCAAAAATTCATGTAAATCCTTTTTAAAGGTTTCGGCCAAGATAGGATTTGGGTAAGGGTTGAGTTAAGCACTTGATTTCATAGGCAAACACTCTTCCTA
>JBAMIB010203424.1:0-12550 GCA_037177415.1 Kaempferia rotunda
GAAAGTAAAGAATTATCTTTTTCTTATGTAGGAGTGAGGAAGGTTCCGTAGTATATATTAGCTTATTTGAAAAGGATAGAAGGAAAATGAAAGTTAAATATATAAAATTATAAAAATATTTTTTTTTTAAATTAGATGTTTTTTATAATATTAATATTTATTTTATAAATATAAATGAGATTTTTTTGAATAATAAAAGTAATTCTTTTGATATTATCATTTAAATAATAAAAAAGTTAATTCTTTTATAATACCAATAATAAAATTATGAAAATAATAACTTCCAATAATTAAAAGAATAAAAATAATAATTTTGAAAATCTCATAAAAATTAAAAACCTGAAAAATAACACTAATAATGAGGAATTCTTCCGTTCTTCCAAAACTTATTAAGTAAAAAAAATTATAAATCTCCTCTTAAATTTTGACGGCAAAATGACCTCCTCCTCCCGATGATCCAGCAGTAAGCGACCTGTGAAGAAGACGAGGGAATTGGACTATGGCGGCATAATAAGTAATAACAGTTATGGTTGGCACAGTTAGGAATTGAAACATATTCATAATAAGGGTAAAAGTGTAAAAAAAAAAAAAATACTTTCCCTTTTCCTCCCTTACATTCAACAATTGAGATGAGAAGGATGAGAAAGAACCGAGAGTGATCCATAAAATATAAATTAGAGGATCTGACCTTAGGGGAGAGGGGCAGCAGGGATTCTCTGATTTATATTTTATGGATCACTCTGGTCTCTTTTGATCTTTGCTTGGATCAGATCAGGGATTCATATACTGGGTTCCTGATCTGATCCAACGATAGAAATCAGAAGGGACAAGGAGTGATCTATAAAATATAGACTAGAGGATTTAGCTTCGATCCCTAATCTCATCCAACGATGAAAATAAAAATGACCTAGAGTGATCCATAAAATATGGATTAAAGGATCTCTGCTGCCTCTCCACTCAATGCTTTCCAAACAAGATTCAAAGCATTCCCATTGTAGTTTAGATCTCCTAGTTCGCAATCTCTAGTTCTTTCCTGGTCCGCAATCAGGAGGGTTGTTGGATAAATCAGAGATTCATGTATTGATCCCTACTGATCTAATCTAACAGTTATTCTAATTTAGACCATCAGGAGACTAAAAAAAATGGATCAGAAGATATGTGCTCTTCCCATTGTGTTTTAATTCGGATCCTCTGTCCTAATATATCGTGTCTCCGTGTCTTTCAAATTATATCTCAAAAATATTGTGCACATCTAGAAAATATCAAGACTATCTAATTAGCGCTGGGACATACGAAGATATACTGAGAAGGTGTTTACCCTTCCTTCCGTATGGAAACAAAACAGACCGAAAAAATAAAGCTGGATAAAGATCGCCACGCACACTCCTAATCACCGTCTTTATCGTCGTCGTCGGGGCTGTTACGGCTAATTTACAGACGGCACCATCTCGATCCTCCCCCTTCCCCATTGCACCGATATGATCCCACGGAGATCCACAAGATCCCTTCTCCTCACGGCCGCCTCGCGTGTCTCCAGCCTCCGCCGCCTCCCTCTTGCTGCCGGGGCTGTCCCCTCCGCCGCACTCCTCCGCCCGCCACCGGATACGTCGGAGTCCAAATCCGGCCCTTTCGGGTCGGTCCTATCTTCTTTCCTTCCCTTTTCACCGTTCCGCGCTGGCGGATCCCGGAGCTTCGCCTGCTGGTCCTCTGTGAGCATCTGCACTTGTTTTGGTTCGCTTACGAGCTTGCGCCTTGAAGGTTTTGTGCTCAACATTCGTTGTGTAGGTGGAAAGAGTTTGCGTGAGATTTTGTAATCGGCGGTTGTCCAGTCAGGCGCGGGTTGATGCCGCCAGCGGTGAGGTGGTGGACGTTCCTCTAGCGCAGACCGGGGAAGGGATTGCTGAATGCGAGCTCTTAAAATGGTTTGTAAGCGAGGTGAGATTGGCTTGATCTGTTGGCAATATCAGCGAGCGATTTTATGTATATTGATAGGAATGGTGATTCTACTGGTAGGTCAGCTATGCTATTTTCGAATTGTAACTTGAGCAGTTATTTTTTTTCCTGGAAACTTAATTTGGACTCGAATAGTCTCTGTTCAGTGAATGTTGATTCTAGGCACTCAAGTTGTGATGTCGAAGAAAAAGAATTGTACATAAACCAGTTTATTTGATCAGCTAAGACGTTCCCTGACCTGAGTGAAATATCCCACTTTGAATTTTTTAACTTGAATTAACATACTGGAAGTAATTGTTCCTTGGACCTGCTTCATAATTTTACTAGCAAACTTGAACATCAATGTTAGCTAGTAATATTTTTCTAAAAAATTTCAAATTTTGTCTCAAGTACTGAGATATTTAGCTTGTCTATGTTACCTATGAATATGCTCACATTTAAGAGAAAAATTGTGTCTTTTGATAAAACCTCATGTTCTATAACTGAGAGATCGGAAATTTGTAACTTCGGTGGGAATTGTTTGTTGTGTTTAAACAAATACTATTTTGGACTAGAAACTCTGACATGACTGGGTCACCAATGATTCTATTTCTAGGATGATAAAATCCAACAAACTGTTGGGCATGATTGGAATTGATTATGCACAAAAGGATATGCGAAGCTAGATTTTATTTTATTTTCTTTTTTGTTTCTTTCTGAAAAGCAAAGGTTGATGACAACTTTATGGGTCTAGCTTTCTTATACGAGGGATGCAGAGGCTTATTCTATGTTTTGGAGACATTTTAAGTACAGTATGTTGAAGCTAGATCAAATCTTTATACGCTATAAGTTTTAATGCTCCCACAAATACTTTGAATTAAACATTAGCACTTTTCTAAGAACAACTAGCTTGCCAACATTGTGATGCTAGTTAATATGTATTCTGGCATGTATCAAGTGATTTTTCTTTTTGCACGAATGTAAGTGACCTATTACAAAAAATAGTATTTACAACGTTTACCCCTCTGAATGTCACAGTTTAGAAGCCAGAAACTTATCTAATTGAAAGATCCAGTTCCTCATTCCAAACTTCCATCTCCACCTCCATTTCTAGCATGAAAAGGGATCCTGAAACAAGGTATCTCAGTAACTCCAGCCACCAAAATCGCCCTAACAGTAGCTTCCATTCAGGGAGTCATATGAAACACCCCAACTCCATAGCAGTATTCCACCAGCACACCAACAGCAGCTTCCAACAGTCTCTCATTATCCCCTTTCAATCACCATAGCTTCGCTTTGGATACAGCAATGATACTATTCTCTGCAGAGTAACAAATTATCAATTACTTATATCTAGTATACTGGTACAAAATTATTATTTTTTCTTAAAAATTAGCAAAATAGAGTCCTTCAAAATGACACCTTGAGGTTCCACTTGGAGAGAGATGCCTTTACTATTCCTTTAATAAAACAAAGTGCATGGTTCAACTCCTTGCTGCCCATGTCCTTTGATCGGAAGGGATCAGGAGTGGTCCACAAATTGTGGACCAGGGGATCCCTGTTGAGTTGTATCAGCATATTGTACCAACTTAATATGAGATCATTTTCTTTACATTTTTTTTAATGAACTACGATTTGCTTCATATGCTTCATCAATCATGCATAAGCTGCTGGATATGCACAATGTGAGGATTTCTCCCTCTTTTTTCCAGCATATACTGAAATACTGACATGCCTTGGTACCATCTATTGAATTCACAAAAAAGATACCCAAATTCTATTTCTTCAATCCTATTTTTTTGAAGAGATTTAAAATTATATTTATGCAGGGTGATCTAGTAGAAGAGTTTCAGAGACTTTGTGAAGTGCAGAGTGACAAAGCAACTATAGAAATAACTAGCCGGTTCAAAGGAAAAGTTGTTCAGATGCTTTGCATACCTGGTGACATTGTAAAGGTGGGTTTAAATATCTGTCTATGATTGTCATTGTCATTCAATTTCTGCACTCATTTAAGAGCTACTCATATTATGTAAGTTATTCTGTTAACGTTACTGACCTAATACTACCATGTGATGTTGAACTAATTCTGCATTTGCTACTTGCTAATGTTTGTCATTAGTGGCATCTGATATTGAGTACCATTTACTCACATAATAAGTGATTGAAGGTGGAAAAAAAATCTAGAGCTAATAGGATAAAAAAAATGTGTATATGTTCAACTATCCTCCTTAGGAATGAACTAACCTGTTAGCTAATACACAAGTTATGTTTCTTTTACACAAGGACTGATACATATGAATCTGCTGTTTAAAGATTATTCATTTACTGTTGTGAATTTGAAGTAATGGATTTAGGAAGTAAAAGGTAATAAATAATCAAAACTCATCTTTCATACTATGCAGTGTTAATTATGATTAAAAAAATGGTGGAAACATTGCTATAACTACTTTTGGTTTCTCCACCTCTCCAACCAAGTAGAACTCGTGTAGATCACTTTACTAAGTGATCTATCTATTTAAATTTTGATTAGTTTATTGTATTAGATACAAATGTTGAATTAGAAAGATAGAAGTAAAACATCCAAACATATTTCAGGAACAAATGGGCATAAATTTGATTCATGCCAAATATTTGTTATTCATATGGCAGAATATCCACTAAATGAAGTGGACAATCTGGATGGAGGACGTGTGCAAAGGAATAGTATGAACAAGAGCTTATTCAAGGTATCAACGGAGGGTTCACTGCAGGAGCTTATTCATGAACATATGGCATATGTTAACATTTTAGGCCGATGAAATTGTTCACTCAGGCTTATTCAAGGCCTATAACTACTTTGAAAAAAAAAACAGCTGGATTCACCTATGTCTAAGCAAAACTTGGCAAAAGGGCATTGGACACGCTCACTCAGGCCTATGAAACGTGAGATACTCCAATCATTTTAGGGATCATTGACTGTCGAGTTTTCCCTAGCTCATACAATCTCTAACTCACTTTGGGCCATCATAAACTTTTTAACAATCTTAACTCCACTTCATTTAGCCGAAACTCCACCATCCATATGAATCTTTCATCTCACTGTACCCCCTTCTATCATGCCAAGACTCAAACTTAGAACAACTCATGTGAATTGACAAATGCTGCACCCATGCCAAACGACCTCAGCCTAACTGATTCTAGTTCTGAGGAACCCCTTTAGACCTAACCTCAATTTGTTCAAACTCTATCCTACTTAATTCTGGCTAGCCACTTTCTCTTCTGAATTTCATTCTACCTGACTTTGTTTGGTCACACTCTATTGAGGTCAGAGCTAGTTCCTACCAGCTGACAAACATATTTTAATATATTGTAAGATAATAGTATGTAAAGATAAGTTTTAGAACGGTGCAACTTTAAGGTTAGTAGAGAAAATCTTTACACTTCATAAATTTCCTAATTTATGACCTGTTTATAATGGTAAAGAGATTCTTCGAGATAAGATTTTCTATAATCTATTGGCGTGCCTTATGGTTCTGTCATTCCAATTTGTATTTTTCAAGAGTTACACTAGGTTTCCATAAGTAACATAAAAAAATGGAATCTAAATGCTCTTGGTTTAAGGTTTTAAAATGCATATGTAGGGCATATGCAGTTTACCCACTCAATAGTGCAGATACAGTAGGAGGGTACATAGCAAAGAGCGCAGATCCTCTCGTCCGCTTTCCTTGGTCCTCTCCTAGTCCAAATCAGGAGGGTCGTTGGATCAGATCAGGAGGGATCAATACATGGATCCCTGATATAATCCAACAACCCTCCTAATTGCGGATCAGGAGAGGACCAGGAATTGCGGACCAGGAGATCTGATCTGCATAGCAAAGGCATATACTTTCTATATTAAAAAATTGTTATGTTATGTGTAAAATGTTAACATATGCATGGCAAAGTATATTAATAAACCTATCTGATCAACAATTTCACATATACAAAAATTATGAAGCTGTACAATATAAAACACATGATATATAACAATCTATTTTCTTTAATAATTTAGAACATATCATATTGCTACGATGCATACGATTTAGTATTTGGAGAATAAGTGTGGGTATTAACATTTAGAAATTACCAATCTAAAAATTAATTTTTAAAACTGTTTTTCTATGGCAAGAACTAATCCTTTGAAGATAAAAAGCTATCACAAAAACCTTATTATTTGACGAGGAACTAGGAAAGTAATATTTATATTTTTTTATATGAGTTGGTTCAACCAAAACTAATTTGAATGAACGGATTATTATTCTTTTTGGTGTTCACATAAGAGGGTAGCAGGTGGTGCATATATGGGCCACATGCACATATACAACCATATCGGTAGTTGGTCCCATGTAATAAAGCTAAATGCAAATGGTATATGGCCACTCTAAACTGCTTTTTAAGACACTTCTTTTAACCCACCTACGTTGGCTTAAATAGAGCTCAGTTGAAGGAAATGATTCATTTATCAACTCTAAAAAAGTGCCACATGTTGCAGTTTGTACTATTGATCAGTTGCCACTGCTCTAATAGGAAATTCTAATTGTAAACAGGACAACTGAGTTGTGTGGATGATTTATTTATCTGAATTCGAAGTTTATCACTTTTTGCCTATACTTTTCTTTGAAACTCCAAATAGTCCCATTTTTGTTTTCTTAGCATGCATTTGGTTTTCGTATCATTGAGCAATATGGAAGTCAAAGAAACTAGTGCTTAATGTGGGTGGAGTAATCATTCTGTAGCTCTGGATACTAGGATAATTTCTAAGTATTCCAATCATAATTTCAGGTTGGGGAAACTTTGGTGAAGATACAAGTTGATGATTCTCAAACTCCTTTCACATCTGCAGGAGATATAAATATTACATCAGGAGGTATCTGTTTGACTGATCCTGATTCCCCAATATCACCTAAAGCAGAAGCATCTGGCGGTGTCCTATCTACTCCTGCGGTAAGGAATCTTGCCAAAGAGTTGGGCCTTGTCTTAAATGATATTCCTGGGACAGGAAAGGATGGGAGGATTCTCAAAGAAGATGTCCTTACATATGCTACAAGCAAGGGTCATTGCAAAGAACAATCATTTTCTTCAGATAGTATTGATGGGCACACTAATGAACATGAGCTGCTAAACCAAGATAAAGGGTTTTATGAAGATAATGTTGATGATGTACAACATGAAGACAAGATAATTCCTGTCAGGTAGGAAAGGTTGATTTTTTGTTGGTAATCAGCTGCATGTTTTAAAGACAAACGATTTATCTCATGTAAAGGAAATAATTTTCTAAAGATAACTCCAGATATACTTCATTCAGAATTTTCAGTTTGTGAAGGTGCTAGCTTCCTCAGTTGGCAAGGGTTTTGGAGTTGTTAAGATCACAAGTTTGTATACCACCTTCATCTATAGAACACATAACACTATTAACTTGTGGTTCTGTGTCCAGTTCCTGGAACAAGAGCTCAGTATTGGCTGAAAATTGAACCACAACAATAAGCTTAAGGAATGGAATTTTCTTCTCATTTATGAAATATGCAAATATGGTTAATATCATTCAATCATAATGAGCATATAATTTGTTAAATACATGGTGGCATTTACTGATCTGTAATTAATGATATTCATTATCATAAAATGCATTACTTTCATGTTGACATAATGTTCAACTATCAAGCTAAAGAAAAAAAATCAAAAAGAATAATTGAAGTTTATGTTTAGAAATGATAACATGCAATTTTGATTTGCAATCTTAATAAATCTGCAATTTATATTCAATACATTTTATCCTTATGCTATGTAATTACACTTCAAAATTTTCATATTGAAAAAGTATTCACTTCATCACAGAGGAATTATTTGGAAGGGTGGACATTTTGGTGTTTAAAAGTTTTCCCTTGTGCTTCAACATATGTATTTTGGACAATTTGACTTCATAATCTACTCTTACTATTTAATTTGTAACCCAGTGTATCATTGCTTAGTACATCTCTTACTTACAGAAGCATGATTTCTTTTTATTTTATTTGATGTATCTGTCTGATTAGTGATAAGATCTAAGCCCAATGATGGGGAATGACCACTCTCTAGGGCTATTTTATATGCTATTTTTTCATATTTTATCCATAACTTTGTTGCTACTTGCTAGAATATAATCAAGTATTTATTTTATTTCAGGGGATTCCAAAGGTCTATGGTTAAATCAATGACCATGGCTGCAAAGGTGCCACACTTTCACTATGTTGAGGAAATAAATTTTGATGCCCTTGTAGAGCTTAAAGCAACATTTCAGACTGCAAATAAGGATCAGAATGTGAAGCACACGTATCTTCCATTTCTGATAAAGTCTCTTTCAATGGCATTGAATAAATATCCCCTACTAAACAGCTCCTTCAATGACGAAACCAATGAAATCATCTTGAAAGGTTTCAAATTACATTCTCCTTCCATGATAATGATTATATGATTTCAACATTGGTTTATTATTTCCATTATTTTGAAAGGACTAATGTTTCTTAAGTTCACAAGTCTATATATCTCTCGGTATCCTTTGTCCTGTTGTGGGAAATGAAGAGGCCTTGCCTTGGATTATTTTTGAGATGAGCGTTTTTCCGAGCTTGATTAAATATTGGCATATATTTGACTAAGAACTGTTACTGGGATATACAACTTGTTATTCATTTCACCTCTTGTTATTTTATTCAGTGATCCAACGTGGTAAGTGACATGCTTTACTATTACAGATCATGTATATGTTCTAATTCAAGCACAACCATATTTCTATAATTTGAATTGTGAAACGAATAACCATGATAAATACAGCCAAGCAACGCTGGTAAAGATGGAGGATACAAACAAAGAGAAATATAATACTAGCACTGTGCATTTTTGCAGACTCCATCTGTTGCTGTAACTTCATAGAAGGTTCTGGTCTTATGCTGGGTCCATGTTGAAAGAATAAGTTTCTTTAGGATAATATATTAGTACTTGAACTTTTGCTGATTCAATATGCTGTAACTTCAGAGAAGGTTTTGGTATATGAAGTGCACATTTTGAAAGAATAAGTTTCTTAGAACTAATGATCAATTAATCATTAGGCTTTAGGATAATATATATGCTCATATTACATACATTTTCTACTATGAAGTATATCAATTTCAAATGGATTTGGGCATGCTATAATTATTGTCATATTGTCTTATTTTACTAGCTTGGTAGCATTATAGAAATATTCTTTCATTATTCCTGTCTCTAACTTCTTTGTTTTGTGTAGGTTATCATAATATAGGTATAGCGATGGCAACTACTTATGGTCTTGTTGTGCCAAACATAAAGAAGGTTCAATCACTTACAATATTGGAGGTTTGTGAGTTTCTTAGATATCTTGGATTATAAGTTTTTATACATAGGAAATTGAAAAGAGTTGTAATAGAAAAACAACTGAAAGAGCTATGTGAAGTTCATATGTGGACCTTTGAAAATGATATATGGTTCATGTCCTAAATAAGATGGACTAATAGTAGATAATTGGTCAATTCAAAGTAAATGATTGAGGAGTCCACCTTAGTCCATATGATGGACATCTTATCTGAATGTTTTTCGTACTAAACTGTGCATCTGTTCTTGATTTACTCCATCTGTTGTTTTAATCTATTCGCTCAATAAGTTGTACTTTTTCATGAGAAAATCAATCAGAAGTTTGCTTTTTTTCTTTTGTTATTAGATCACCAAGGAACTGGCCAGATTGCAGCTAATGGCATCAAGCAACAAGCTAAATACTGAAGATATTACCGGGGGAACACTGACTTTGAGCAACATTGGAGCTGTTGGCGGCAAGTTTGGTTCGCCACTTCTTAACTTACCTGAAGTTGCAATTATTGCCATTGGACAAATTCGAAGACTTCCTCGTTTTGATGATGACGACAATATTTATCCAGCTTCAGTAGCCTCAGTAAGTTTGCAGTTTGGTCACTTTAACTTCATGGATATTTAGCAAGCATATTTGTGGTATAAATTTTACATTCTTTTACTAGAATTGGAAACCTGTCTTGAATAGATGATAGCTAATTCTTTTGGTTTCTTGCAAACAATACAACTAATTGTCAAATTTGAGTGTGTAATCAAAATACCAAAGTAGTAATATAAATAAGTGTATATGAATAAGAAATGAAATCACAATGCAAACATATGTAATGTGTGTTCTGGACCATGCTTCTATTCCACATTATATGATGTGTTTGATGCATTACCCCAAAAGTCCAACCAAATCACTCCTTTTACTACATTGGAGTAAGCCTCTACAATGAATATTAGATGATGCTAGAACTTCTCATGAATCCTAAGAAAACCTTTAGAATAAATACCCTTTTCTTGAGAAAATGACTAAGATACCTTCTTGTGCAAGTGACAGATCTTTTAGACAAGGTAGAAACCTAGTGGATGATAGAATCTAATCTCTTACTTCTAGATATGTTATTAATAAAATGAAATAAAAGCCTCAATTTCATCGTAACGATAAACCTAAGTCTAATCAGAATAGTATTACCCAAGAGATTTAAATTTAAGGATGAAATATTACCTTTGTTGGATTATATGTTACAGCTAGAAGAGGGGTGAATAGATGCATGATCATACTCGTCTCTACACTTTTTAGTTACACAGTGGAAATATAGAAAAATAAACACATATAAAGACACAAGCACAACAATTTATAAACCAATTTACATGCTTTAAAAGTCCCAATTCCTACTCCATAGCTTATGATCCTTCGGTGAATTACTTCTAGTAACATTGCTATACTTTCTCCTCTTCGGACACCTTTCAAAGACGAAGAAACCTTTTGCAGTTCTTTTTCTTTACAACAAATATAAGAATACAACCAAATAACAAAAGTACAAGAATTTAAATTACAAAATTAAGGTTTCTTGGTTGTTTTTGGTCATTGTGGATCACTCACAATGGTCCTGAAGTAGCAACACTTGGTCTAGAACTAATCATGAATGTTGCCTTTGAAACCTCCATAAAATCATCTTTTATAAGTCTCCTCATCAGTCGGCTACTTGTTGTTGATCACTCGACTGTTTTACATTAATCGATTGCTCAATGACACGTCACCCTTTTCGCCTCGAACCGAACCTATTCATCCGACTAGTTCATTAGTTGACCTTGTCTTCTACTTCAGTTATTCACGTCTTCTGCTCACTGTGTCATTAATTAACTATTATAAATGTCGATTTACCATCATTCGATTGCTATGCACCCGTGAATTACTCAATTGACTTGTCCCCAAAAGCAACATTTTGTTCGTTGGCATTTTAGTCTAAGTCAATTGCCTAGTCGACTACTTGATCACTTGACTGCTATTAGCCTCAGTCAACCGCTCAGATCCTGAAGCCATCCAAACCACAACTTCGTGGTTTCAAATTTGCTAATTGACTGCATCTGTTATTATCTCAAATTTAAGCATACCACAATTATATGGCTTTGAGTTCATTAATCAATTGTGGCTTTTACACCAATCTATTGCAATTCTCTCTTTAGCTTCACCAAGGCTGAGTCTATACTGTGCCAAGAAACCCCATGTTTCCGGAGTTCCTTATCTACCTAGTACATGTTGACTTCAATTTATCCCTATTTAAACCTTACCCAATATTGGATTTACCACAACCTACTAGTACTTTATGTGCCTAGAGACTCCTCATCCCTAAGAATTCATCTATTCCCCAGTATCTATCCGACCTCGACCTACTAGAACTTCTCCTTACCCAACCTCAAGTTAACTTTGACATGCTAGGGGTTTTGCTACCTGTAGCTCACTCCTCTAGAGTACACTTTGACCAAGCTAGAATTTAGACTTTTGATGTTTCAGCAATATGCTCAATGCTTGGAGATATGGTGTTAAATAGGTCAAACTTAACAGTGGAAGTCCAAATAAATTGAGGTCGACTAGACACGCGCAAACATGGAAAGTCTAACATGAAGTTGGCAAGGAAGAAAGTCTAAGTTGTTGGTGCAGAGTGCACCGATAATTGAACCTAGATAATGGCAAAGGGTTTAAAGTTGAGGTTTATTGTTGTTCTAACAAGCTAAACTAAGTGTGCAAGAAAGTCCTAAGTGATCTTAGGCAAGTGGAAAATCCCAGGGGAGGTAACCCTAGGTTGTGGAAAGCCCTAGTTGCGACTAAGCGGAAAGACTTTCAGGATGAAAACAGGCTATGCTGGACGAAATGAGTGCTTTACAGAGCTATGGGACTTGGGATCTCGTTTCTATACCACCAGGAAAGTCAGTTGTGGTTGTCGATAGGTATATACGGTGAAGGTTGGTCCAGACGGAACAATTGATCGGCTTAAGGTTCATCTCGTTGCTAAAGACTATACTCAGATCTTCGGATTAGATTATGGGACACTTTTTCTCCTGTTGTCAAGATGTCCTCTGTACGTCTATTCATGTCCATTATTGCGATTCAACACTGACCTCTTTATTAGTTGGACATCAAAAATGCGTTTTTACATGGTGACCTGCTCGAGGAAGTCTACATGCTCCGTGTTTTGTTGCTCAGGGGGAGTCTTCTGGTCTTGTGTGTCGCTTGCGAAAATCTTTATATGGCCTCAAGCAG